>CAJPEV010002393.1:0-45348 GCA_905338385.1 Darwinula stevensoni | reverse complement strand
GGTCAAATGGCCAGTCGATGTATAACGCTGGCGGCAATATCATGTGGTAAGCCAAATTAATCAATCGAATATCAGAATTTAATAGGAGAATTTCCGTGAAAAACTTAAACGTAAGTCGTATTTCAAAGAGTATCAGCAGCACATTTGGCAAAGCTGGTTTGGCTGCTGCAGCATTGGGGTTGGGAGCGATGGCAATGACTGCTCCGCAGCAAGCATATGCCCTTTACGGTCACCCATTTAGTGTTCAGTCAAATAGCGATAACGCTTGTTTAGGGATTGGTGAAGGCCTTGGTATTGCAGGTGAAGCTATATTTTCTGTAATCCCAGTTTGGGACGCGCTGCAGGCCATGGACAAAAAAGACTACATCTACTTCAATGATGGGGATTGTGGTTTTACAGGTCCTGCATATGTTGGCAAAGATATCGTGTTGTTTGGTGCAAATGATGCATGGGGTATGCCAAGCAATATTACGCAACCTTATCCATCTGGATTTCCAACAGTTGCTAATGGTGGCAATATTGCAGTAGGCCGTGGTTTGTATGCGAATGGCGGTACTCGCGTTTACGAATATTTTGTGATGTCGTCAAACATCAATGTGGACATGGGCTACAATAGCATCTTTGGTGTGTCTGAAGGTTTGGTTGCTGCAACTAGTACAGATGCGATCAATGCTGGTCAGCTAGGTTTGCTAAGTAGCGCTCTCGCATTGAAAGACACAAATAACGATGGTTTTATCTATGCTAACTTGTCAAGCCGTGTGCATGATATGGCTCAAAAGGTAAGTGGCATCATGGACTTGTCAAATATCAGCAATGTGTTAACTGCGGTTTCAACCCAAGTAAACGGATTGCCAGGTGGCGGTTTTACGCCAACTGTGTCGAGCTATTTGCAAGGACAAATTGCAGCATTGTCTACGCAGTTGGGCTCACAAACTGCGAATTGTAATCCTTGTACTTATTTGCAAAACACGTTTAACCCAACAGCATCGGGTATGAATGTTCAATATAGTCAAATATCTGCTGCGGTTGGCAATATTCTAACCGTATCGAGTCAAATTGGCGCCTTACAAGGAACGCACAATCAATTGTCTGCGGCAGTTTCAAGTGCTTTAGCGGCTGGTTTTGGTGCGGGTAACAATCTTCAAACTCAAGCGTTATCGAGCACAATGGGAGTCATTGGTACGACTTTAACGACTAATCAAAATCAAAATATTGCTATTTCAAGTGTGGTGGCTGCTTGGAGTAACGTGATTGGTAACTTAAACACTCTTAGCTCAAGTGTAAACAGCATGAATACCAATGTGATCACATACAACGCCAAACTCGACTCGATCGGAACTGGTGGTTCAGGAATTATTTCTGGACAACGACCAGGCACCAGTGGAGGTGGCAGTGGCTCGGGTAGTAATGCTTCAGCAACAGGTCAAAACTCAATTGCTATTGGTTACAATGCTACCGCACCAGGTAACAATTCAGTAGCTGTTGGCTATAATTCGACTGCAACAGGGAATAATGAGTTTTCTGTCGGTGGTAACGGAATTTTACGCAGAGTTACGAATGCGGCGGATCCAATTGCAGCAACAGATGCAGCTAATAAAAACTACTTGAATAAGAAGTTATCTGAACTTGGTGGAAGCTCTGCAAGTTTAAATCATGACAAAATGAATAAAACTGCAGCTCAAGCGGGCTCGTTAGCTGGTGCTATGGCTGGTCTTCCACAATTAGATGTTACCCGTCAAATTGGTGTTGGTGTTGCTTTAGGTAGCAGCAGCGGTGCAAGCTCGATTGCAGTTGGAGCGAGCGCTCGTTACCAAGACATTTTTGTGGGTAAGGCAACTTATGCTAATAGCCTAGGTAATAATGGCTCAGATAATGGTAAGCGCATGTTTGGTCTTGGTGGTTTGGTACAGTGGTAATTTCTTGCAATTAAAACGGCAATCAACTAATTTTTAGGAGAAAAAAGTGAAGCAAGGAATGAATACGAGCCCGATGAGTGAGGTTACTCGGGGTTTGTTAGCGGGCCGTAGAGGTCTGAAGCTGGCGACGGCTGGGGCGGCGTTGAGCGTATTTGCGTTGAGCGCGCCAAGTGTTGTATTGGCGGACAGTTCAGTGATTGTTCGTTCTGATTACAACGCGGAGTGCCGTACAATTGACGAGGGTGCTGGTGTGGTAGGCGAGATTCTCGAAGGTGTTCCGATTGTAAATATGTCGCAGTCGTATGCACTAAAGCTGCAAGCGCAGATTAGTGAGGGCTGCCGTATACCTGATGAGGTGTGGACGAATGCGAACCAGCCTATGGGTGGCACGTATCGTGGTCGTGACGTCGTTTCTTACGGTGGTCGTTTGGCAGCAACAGGTGCGATCTTCGCGAACAGTGGGATGTATGTAACTAATACCCAGTGGGTGAATGATCCTGGTGCAAATCATGGTTCAGATATTGAAGGTTTTACGATTCCCGTAGTTGGCGCTCCTTTGTGGAGTGGTATGGTTAACTATACGCGTGACCTGTACATGCCGGGAAGTAACTTGGGTAATCCGCAGCAATTTTCACAAGTTGCTGGCTCGACGATGATTGAGATGAACGGAAATAAGGTTCGTAACGTTCACGAGATTGGATTTAAAAACGAAGGTGTTGTTTCAGGTGTTCTGACTCAGAACGGCACAGTGACGACCCACAATTTTTACCGTACGTTAAACATCACTGATAATACGCAGATGGTGACGGGTAAGGACTTGGAGTGGTTGTCTGCGGCTTTACGCGCAGTTGATGGTCGATCACGGGTAACGACGTTCAACCAGTTATCAGGTCATATTAACGCTTTGTCAGATGGCATGTTGTCGGCGAGTTTTACAGCGAATGTTGCATTATTGCCATTGATTTCAGGTCAGCTATCAAGTGTTTCAGCTGCTTTGTTGGCAAAACCTAATCAGTTTACGCCGTTGATTTCGAACGCACTTCAATCGCAATTGCAGGCGTTACGTAATGCAAATCCGTATGGTTGCGTAGGTAGTGTATCGACGATGTGTGATTTGCTTGTCAGGGCAAATGGTCAAGTTAACCTATTGAGTGGTGCTGTTGCTGGTTTGTCATCGGTGTTATTAACAAGCGGTGGAAATTTGGCGTTGATACCGGCGATGTCAAGTCAGTTATCGTCAATAGGCGGTAATGTGAATACAGTTTCATCGATTGTTGCGACGATGCAGGCGGGTTCTGGAGCGGCTAGTTTGATGGCGATTTCAAGTGTGATTGCAAAAGCATCGGTTGCGCTGGGAACGACGATTCCGTTGACTACGACCCTATCAGGCATTGTCAGTGGCATAGATTCTCAGGTTAGGAACTCACAAGCGATTGTGAACAATTTGACGACAAGTTTTAATTCGGTGTCAGGTGCGATTGTGACGTTAAATACACGTTATTTAACGGTAAGTAGTCAGGTTGCAGCTGGTGGCGGCGGCTCGATTTCAGGAAGTAATCCTCTTCTTAATTTGCAGGGGCAAGGTTCAGCACCGATAGTTGATGGATCAGCGGCAGGTGGTTTAGCGATTGGTTGGGGTGCGCGTGTAGGAGCTGGTCATACGAATTCGGTGGCTATTGGATATAACTCATCGACTAGTGGTCCTAATGAGTTTTCGATTGGTTCGGCGACGAATTTACGTCGATTGACTAATGTAGCAGATGGTGTCAACGCTAACGATGTTGTGAACAAAGGTCAGGTTGATGCGGCATTTGCCAATGCAGGTGGTGGTACAATCGACATCAATAAGTATGAGAAGCGTGCAGCGGCGAGCGCTTCGATGGCGGGTGCATTAGCGAATATGCCATCGGTGGACTTGACGCGTCAATTTGGTGTGAGTGCGGGTGCGGCTGGTTATGGCGGAAGAACGGCATGGTCAGTAGGTGCATCGACACGGATTCAAGACCACTTTGTGTTTAAGGCGGGTTACTCGCGGTCAAATGGCCAGTCGATGTATAACGCTGGCGGCAATATCATGTGGTAAGCCAAATTAATCAATCGAATATCAGAATTTAATAGGAGAATTTCCGTGAAAAACTTAAACGTAAGTCGTATTTCAAAAAGTATCAGCAGCACATTTGGCAAAGCTGGTTTGGCTGCTGCAGCGTTGGGGTTGAGTGCGATATCCATGACCGCACCTCAACAAGCTTACGCGCAAACCACATTTTATACATTCCCATTGCGCATCAATGAAGAACTTGATAATACTGAATGTACAAGTATTGGTGAGGGGATTGGCGTAACTGGCGATTTTATTATGTTGGGCTACGTACCTACACCTTTGCAAGCGATGCAAGCTTTGAACTCGTACATGACACTATTTGCTAGTGGCCCTGCCTGTTCAACGACTAGAAATGGCTCACAGATGACTAGTTATGACGCTGATCTATTGATAGCAGCGGGTAATATGCTGGTGGGTGGTGCGTTGTTTGCCAATGGTGGTACATTTGTCAATAAAGAGTTTGTTATGACAAATTCTGGCATGTTTGTTGACTTTGGTGATAACAAGGTTATGGGTGTACAAGCTGCCACGATTTCAGCGTTACCTCAATCTGTACCAGGCGTTGACGCACAGGGTTTACAAACAAAGGCTAAGGTATCGGGTTATGAAGCGATTAATGGTTCACAATTAGCTGTTTTATCTTCAGCAATTGCGGCCGCAACGCCATCAAATAACGGTGTTTTATTTAGTAGTTTGTCAAGCCGACTCATTCTTGTTTCAGATAACTTGGCTGCCGTTAATTTTAACCCAGCAGCTATCAGTAGTAACTTAGCATCTGTCTCTGATATGGCGGCGAATTTTTCAACGCTCAGCTTTACAGCAGCTCAGTCGGGTAACTTGTCAGGTCAGATCTCTACGATTTCAGCACAAATTGCTGCTGGTGCTGTAGGTGATTGTAATGCCTGTTCATACATTAGCAGTATTCTTGAGCCAAATCGTGTACGTGTTTCTAATCAATTGGCAGCCTTGTCTGGTCAAGTTGGTAATGTAACAGCGGTTTCATCATATCTGTCGATGGTTCAAGGTATTGATAGCCGTGTATCAAGTGCATTGAATGTCGTTTTAGCAGGTGGTTCAAACGGTACAATTAATCCACAATTGTACGCGTCAGTTTCTAACATGATGACTAATGTTGCCAATAGTTTAAATGCTAATGTCCAAACTACAACGTTAGTTTCAAATGCAGTGTCAGCTTGGGGTTCTGTACAAGGTGTCACAAACTTGACCAACAATATTAATGCATCAAGTTCTACTTTGACACAAATCAATGTCAATATTGATCGTTTACTGCAAGTTGCTGGTAATGGTGGCGGTGTTGCTGGACAGCCAGGTATCTCTGGTGGCGGTTCTGCTGGTAGTGCTCCACCTGCGCAATCAAATGGCACGAACTCATTAGCAATTGGTTATGGCGCGCAAGCGAATGGTACTAACTCTGTTGCCATTGGTTATAATGCAGTTGCAAAAGATGCTAACGAGTTTTCAGTTGGTGGCAATGGTATCCTTCGTCGTATTACTAACGTAGCAAATCCAATTGCTCGGAATGATGCAGCGACTAAAGCGTATATTGACCAACAGTTCGCTAATGCTAGAAGCAGAGGTGTTAACTCTTCAAGTGAGAAAGCTGTAACTCGCACAGCTGCGCGTGGTGCGGCTACTGCTGGTGCTATGGCGCAAATTCCACAAGTGGATACGACACGCACAATTGGTGTTGGTGCTGGCTGGGCGAACGTCAAGGGTGCGAATGGCTTTGCATTCGGTGTTAGTGGTCGTGTTCAAGACGTGTTTGTCGGTAAGGCAAGCTACGCATTTGCTAGTGGTGACAAAGGCAGATACGTAAAAGGTAAGAGTATGTGGGGTGCTGGTGGTTTAGTTCAGTGGTAATTTAGAACTGGCTTCACTGCTCAATAAAAAAGCAAGGCGTGAGTCTTGCTTTTTTATTGAAAATTGTAAATCATCAACAATTGGTTATGCGAGACTATTGCACAATTAGCAAAACTGGTAGAGCCTAATGTTAGCGATGTGTAATGTTTATTGAAAAACAATATGTTATATGCGATCGCTAAATATCTCTTAGGGTAAAAATGGGGTTGTGGAATAGTCTCTATGCTGTATTTTTGCTGGTTTTTAAAAAGCCACCAAGTTAGTCTGATTTTAGACTAAAGTAAAAGGGTGGAGATCTGGACAATGAAAATCAAGATGAAATTGTTCTTCTAATTTAAGCCAAAACGCCAATTTAGATTTATAATAATAGAAGGCTGGTGGTTTTCTAACAAAAAGCATATAACGAATGGCAAGCAAAAAAGAATTATCAGATTTTCTCGTCATGGTTGAGCGGCGGGCATACAAACATGCGTATTTTTCTGTGATGGATCAAGAAAATGCGCTTGATATTGTTCAGGAAAGTATGCTAAAACTAACGGCAAGTTATGCGGACAAGCCCAAAGATGAGTTGCCACCTATTTTCCAGAGAATTTTACAAAACTGTATCTATGATCATTTTCGTAAAGAAAAGCCTAGAAAGCAGCTAATGGTCAACTTCTCAGATTTTGCCGATGCAGACGATGATGATCAGAGCTTCATTTTAGACAGTATCGATAGTGCTGACGAATCCTTGTTGAAAACCTCCGGTGAAGATAGGGCAATACAAGAGGAAACAGTTAAGCTTATTGAAGAAGAAATTAAAAAATTGCCTTTACGTCAACGCCAAGCGTTCTTGTTACGTTATTGGGAGGATACAGATATAACAGAAACTGCGACCATCATGGGATGTTCTGCAGGTTCAGTAAAAACACATTGCTCTCGCGCAGTCGCTAGTTTGTCAAAAGCGTTGGCAAAAAGAGGAGTAACATTATGAATGATTTAGATAAAATGGATAGGACGGCACAAAGAATAGCGTCAGCATTAGACAATAGCTGTGATCAGTTAGAGTCTGATATTACTGAGCGTTTACGGTTTATGCGTGAAAGAGCGTTAGATAACGCTAATTTCGAAGGTAAGGCTATTAAAAATTTGGTAACCAACCAAGAGGTTGTGCTGGCTGGTTCTGGCTCATTGAACTCGAATGAAGGCACTTCACGCAAATGGTTTGTTTTAGGGATGATAGCACTTATCGTGCTTGCGGCCTCTTATTATTTGAAGCAAACAGAAACAACGTCAAGTGCAAAATCGTCAGCAGCTAAGGCCATGCAAATTTCAACGGGTTATGATGCAGAGTTTGATGCTGAGACGGCGGAACTTGTTATTAGTGATATTCCACCTCAGGCGTATGCCGACAAAGGTTTCGCGCATTATGCGACCTTGATTGAGGATAAATAAAAGGTGAAATGATGTTGCTTAAAACTAAACCATTATCCAAAACCACTAAAATTACTGCGATTTTGTTGGTTTTACTCTCTGGAAGCTTTTCTGGTTTTGCCTTTTCGAAAGAAGGTGAAGAAAAGGCATCTAAAATAGTGGTCGTTGAGAAAAAACTTATTCAAGTAGACGGTAGCGGTGTTCTTGTACCTTTGGCGTGGGATAAATTGACGGATACTCAAAAGCAATTTTTGCTACCTATTCAAGAAAGTTGGAGCAAATTAGGTGTTCAACAACAATATCGTTTAGCCAGTTTAGCTGATCGTGTACGAGCGATGCCAACGGAACGTCAAGAAAAAATTCAAAAGAATATCGTTGCTTGGATTAAAATGACGCCAGAGGAAAAGCGTTTAGCAAGAGAAAACTTTAATAAAATTAAAGAGTTGGATTCTCATCAACGCGAGAAGGCATGGAATTGGTATAGCAGTTTGCCAGAAGAGCATCGTCAATATATGCAAAATCAAGCCAAGCAAACTCAAACCGACCCTAAAAGTGCGGAGCCTGCTTTAGCGGAACAACCTGAAAAAAAAAGGTTTATAAGTCCAAATAATTTTGGTAATGCATTTAAACCATAAAAAAACCAAGCCTAGCTTGGTTTTTTTATGGTCTAAACAACTTAATCGGTTTAAATTTTAATTCTATTTCAGCACTAATCGCATTTTGAGGTCCAATGTTAACAAATTATTCCATTTCCACATCAATCGTGAATGCGAAATGACGACGAAGGCATTGCTAGTGCAAGACAAGGAGTGACAAAATTCACGATTGAAGTGGAATTGGAATTAGGCAAGCAATTTTGTAATTTCACCACTGTTTACCAATTTTTCAAGGTCCGAGTATCCACCAATTAAAGTCCCTTTGATAAAAATCATCGGAAAAGTTGGCCAGCCAGTCCAGAATTTAAGTGCACTACGTTCGCGCCACTTGGAAAAATAATTGCCATATTCCAAGTATTTGAAAGTTAAGCCTTTTTCTTCTAATAGCTTAATGGCTTTTTTAGGGAATGGATTTTGTTTCATTCCAACCACCACAATAGCATTTTGTTGAATGGCATTTTCGACATCCTTGATCATATCAATATGATAAGTAGCGATCGAATTTTGGATGGAAGGATTAATCCGACTAACAGGCAAAACAGGGCGTTCCATAAAAACCTCATATAAATAAATGGTTAAGGGGAGCTTGTACGCTAAGTGATGAGTCCATTAGACTTAACTTGTTGTCATTGTAAAATGGATGACACCATCATCATGACAAGCTCTATGACAGATAAATAACTTTTCAAAAATGTTGTTATTTAAAAGTTTTAATTTATAGCTCATGATTTTGTTACTTTAACACATAAGGTGACATAAGTTTTTGCATGATAATAACTTGGTAAGAGGCGATAAGGCGAACAAGCAGAACTAAATTCATTTGCCAAATATGAGTAAAGTCATATTGATCAATAAGATAGCTTTTTGAATGGAGATGTCACTTCTAATTGAGTTAAAATGACATAAGCTTAGTTTAAATGCATAGTGATCGGTAAACAAATTATCACATCGTCATTGAACTAAAAATAAACCTCTGCGAATATTTTAAACTTTGCTATTAAGTATTTCATAAAATAGCTATTTCTACACGGTCAATTTGTTTTTAAATGTCCACTGTCGTAACAAAACCTTCGATCCAAAACATCTTAGAACATGTTTTTGGCTATAAACACTTTCGCGGTTCACAAGCCACTATTATTCAAGCCGTCATGGAAGGACAGAGTGCACTGGTTTTGATGCCAACAGGTGGTGGCAAAAGCCTTTGTTATCAATTGCCTGCATTAGCACTTGAGGGTTTAACCATTGTTGTTTCGCCCCTCATCGCACTGATGAAAGACCAAGTTGACCAACTGCATGAATTGGGTGTTGCTGCTGATTTTTTAAATAGTAGCCAATCATTTGAAGAACAAACTCGTGTTGAGACAGCTATCTTCCAAGATCGCCTTAAGTTACTGTATGTTGCTCCCGAGCGTCTTTTAAAGCCAAATTTTCTTGGTTTATTGTCACGTATCTCCATTTCACTTTTTGCCGTTGATGAGGCCCATTGTGTTAGCCAATGGGGGCATGATTTTCGCCCAGAATATCAAAGTTTAAGCACTTTTGTTGAGCGTTTTCCCGATGTTCCGCGCTTAGCGTTGACAGCTACCGCTGATGAACGTACGCAGGGCGATATTCGCCAAGTGTTGAGTTTAGATCAGGCGCCTGCTTATATCACCAGTTTTGATCGCCCTAATATTCATTACGCGCTTGTTGAAAAAGATAATGGTAAAAATCAACTTGTTGAATTTATTAGACAACAAGGTGAAAGTGCTGCAGGAATCGTCTATTGTTTATCACGCAAACGGACTGAAGAAACTGCATTGTTTTTACAACAAAAAGGTTTTCTAGCTTTAGCTTATCATGCTGGACTTTCTGCGCAGCAACGTGCTCATGTACAGAATCGTTTTATTTTGGAAGAAGGTCTTATTGTTTGCGCCACGGTCGCATTTGGCATGGGTATTGATAAGCCTAACGTACGTTTTGTAGCACATCTAGATTTACCAAAATCGCTCGAAGGTTATTATCAAGAAACAGGAAGGGCGGGACGAGATGGCTTGCCTGCCAGCGCTTGGATGACGTATGGGTTAGCGGACATTATTTTAGTCAAACGTTTATTGTCGCTCTCAGAAGCTCCTCGTGAAATCAAGCAAATTGAGTCACAAAAACTCGATGCTTTGCTTGCCTATTGCGAAACTTCACAATGTCGCAGGCAGGTTTTACTCAACTATTTTGGTGAGCAACTTGAAAAACCTTGTGGTAATTGTGATATTTGCCTTTCCCCGCCAAAAGTATGGAATGCAACCATCAGTGTTCAAAAGGTTCTTTCAGCCGTCATCCGCACAGGCAATCGTTTTGGTGCAGCGCATATTGTTGATGTTTTACTGGGCAATTCGACAGAAAAAGTTATGCAATCGAATCATCACTTAATACCGACCTTTGGTCTTGGCAAAGACTTAAGTCGTGATGAATGGCATCATATCATTCGCCAAATGATCAGCTTGGGATATTTAATTCCAGATGACGATCGTATGGGTGGATTGATGGTGGTCACCGATAAAATTAAACCGCTGATGTGTAAAATTGTCGATGAAAAACACTATATTTATTTAAAACAATATGTTAAAACGCAAAAAGCTCGTAAAAGCAAAAAAACGACCACCACACAAGTTAACCGTATCATGGCTGAAATGGGTTGGCAAGCAACACGTCGCTTTGAAACCTTGCGTCAATTACGTTTAGAGATTGCTCGTAGTCAAGAAATACCGCCATATGTTGTGTTTAGTGATGCGAGTTTAAGGCAAATGGCCATTGATAATCCTCAAACCTTAGAGGAATTTGCTCAAATCAGTGGTGTTGGCGAGCATAAACTAGAACGTTATGGGCAGCGTTTTGTTGAGGCGATCCTTGCGTGTAATTTGCGACCGCTCAACGCATAAGCTTCGTTAAAGTGTTTAACTTGCTGATGGCTTGATTGCGTAGTCTAGGGTGTTTGCAGGATGATAGTCGCTAGAGCCAAAAATGATCTTACGCCGATCCGATGGTGAACGGTTGTGTTGCCATTCATAAATGAGTTGCGCCAGTCCTGCCAAAGCTAAGCGAATGGGGTTTAAATAAAGCTGTGGCGAAGCATATAGACCTGCTTTGGGTTTGGTTGCGGTCAAAGGTGTATAAGTGCCAAAAACACGATCCCAAAAAAAGCAAAATCCCCCACCAATATTACATAAATTGCCTCTTGAGCGGTTGTGCTGGGGTTCTGCAGAATGATGCAAATAATGGTGGACACCTTGAGATGTCAATACACTTAGCAATCTAATCAATGGGTTGCGACTAGCAAATTCATAAAGAGCCGTCTGATGGCTAAACATGTCAGCAAAGGCTGATAATAACTTGTAACTGATTAAATAAATGAGAATGGATTGGCTCGTTAAGAGTTTGGCTAAACTACCAAAAATCAGGATATAAGGGATACTCACGATGATAAATAAGGGAAAGGCAAAAAATACGGCTTGAGCTGTAGGTTGAATCAGTTCGGGTTGCATGTGATGAGTTCGATGAAATAACAACCAAAATAAGCGACTTTCATGCGAAAAACGGTGCGCCCAATAGTGAAAAAAGCCACCGATCATGACCACCATCACAAAAGCGAAAAATGGTGGTAGGTTCAATAAACTTGGTAACGATTGAGTCCATGCATGTAGGTTGCTTTGCATTTGATGGATCCAGCCCCAGCCTGATTGCCATGAATGACCGATGAGCACTGAAAATACAGCAAAACATAAAAATGTTAGCCCAATCAGTACGGCGTTAATGATCGATAAGCCAAAATGTGTGAGCAATTGTTCAAGGGGGAATTTTTTGTGTTCCATGAGGGGATAAGCAAAATATCCCCACATCAATATACCCGCCGTTGCAACCACATTACAGATGACCAAAAGGCTAAATAAGATGACAGGCCAATAATTGCTTTCTCTGCTAGCCGTATAAGAGAGTTGCTGAAAAACGTTAGAAATAGGCTCGAGATTAAACCAATCTCCAAGGCCTGGACCAAGATAAGCTACTTGATGCATAAGCCCCAAAAATATCATTGCGTAACTTAATGAAAATAAAATAATAAATATATTGGCAAATTTTCGATATTTTTCATCAAGTGGTTTGATTTCAAAAGTAAACCATGAAGGTATGCTCATGAGGGGTGCCTTTGTTGAATGTCCAATGGTTGAGTAATGGAAATTATCTAAATGATCTTGTGAATTATTATGTAAAGGTCATACGGATTTATAGAACTAGTATGTTAACTCCGTTTACTTGTGTTCATGATGTTGGAGGTATACATTGTTAACATATCAATTTCAGAGAGAGGTGTATCATGCAAACCAAATTTTCTTTCATCGTTGCCGCTGGTTTACTCGGTTTGTCAGTTGATCTTTATGCATCGGATTGGGATCTCGATATTGATCGCAACGATATCAAAGTGTATACCAAAACAACAGAAAACAGTAAGATCAGATCCTTTAAAGGTGAAATGATCTTAAAAGCAAAACCTAGTGAAATTGCGCAGTTTTTTGATGATGTCGATAATTATCCTAACTGGAATGATGGTGCAAAATCTGCCAAACTCATAGAGCAGCCAACACGATTTAGTAAGCTGATCTATCAAGTGCAAGATGTGCCCATTATCAAAGATCGTGATATTGTTGTTCTGGGTAATCTTACGCAAGATCCTAAATCGTATGGGATTAAGGTGACACTCAAAGCTCAGCCCGATAAACTTCCCGAAAAACCTGAATATGTACGTATTAAAAAATATGATGCCTCTTGGCAATTTACTCCCATTGGCGAAGGAAAAATGCAGGTGGTTTTTGAAGGCTCTTTTGAACCAGGAGGTTCTGTTCCAGCGGGATTATTCAATAGTTTTCTAAGTGAATCACCCTATAAAACGATGTTAAAAATGCGGAAAACAGACTTTGCCAAATACCAAGCTTTAACAGCGAGCGAAGGCATCAAAAATCCTTGATACCACAGGTTAGTGAAAAGGTTTTTTTACAGCGAGTTTTAGGATGTTTGGGACATGACTTTGCTAGGCAGCAAAGTCATATTGTTATTGTGTCTGAAAAACAAGTTTTTTAAAAATTCATTTAAAAACAATTATTTAGCGATGAATGTCATTGTCCGACTTGCTCACAGCTTGTTCAATCTTTTGATTTTGGCTTTCTACAAACATCGTTAGAACTTGCGCTTGTTTTTCAGTGTCAAGCGTTAAATAGTTGTTATTGGTTGATAAATACAGATGGCAAGCAAATCCAGCAGGGTCACTTTTGGTAATGGCTGGATTTAATCGTTCCCATGTGTTTTCATAGAGTTGGTTGAGTGTTTTTGCCGCTGCAGCGATAAAATTTTTGTCTTCATGCGAGGTGGCAGGCGTATTTTGGGCAGGCGTATTTTGACTAGACTGCAACACATTGAAGGTCGTAGCATTAACTTGACCTGTGGGATCCAAACCTTTAAGGAGTTGAAAACCCATGATAGCACGTTTGGTTTCTTCACCAAAAACACCATCTGTTTGAATTTCAGCACCTTTTGCGTTTAACCATTGTTGCACCTGACGTACGTTTTCGCTTTTGTCGCCAAAAGTCAATATGTTATCATTTTGGCGGCTGGGTGTGGAGGCCGCCGCATTGGTTGTTTCACGAGCTTGTTGATCAAGCTGTTGTTTGATCTCAGGACGCAAAAACTCATCTTTGGGTCGTAAAGCGCCGACAATTTCAAAACGTCCCCCATCCCAATAACCGTTTTCTTTAATCGTGACATGAGCAGGCCCAGTTGAAACTTGTGAGCCGATAAACTCAATTTGCCCTTTGTTATCATACCCTTGGAAAATAACAATATGTTGTCCTCTTCCTGAGGACATTAAAATGAGATCACCTGGAACCAAGTCTCCATGCTGTTGACGAGCTTGCTTGGGAGGAATAATATCAAAGTTTTCTTGGGCAAAACCTGTTAGATGTTTGCCATTAAATAGGGTGCGGGTTGTAAAACCACCCACGTTTGGAACGTTGTAACCAGCCTCTTTAAGACCACGCCACACAAAGGCAGAACAATCAACACCTTTGCGTCCATCGCCATCAAGATCCTTTTCGGAACGACTACCGTCAGTGATGTTGTTTGCACCTTTGTTTTTTAGACGCATATCTTGCCGACCGTACTCGAATTTTTGACCTGACTCAAAAAAATGTTGCTGTGCCATCGCTAAGACCCTGCTAGAGTGTTGCATGGGCTTTTCTTGGGCTTCTCTTGGTGCTGTTTGAGTATGGTGATTGACCTTTTGCAAGGCCGCTTGCATGGTTTTCCCCTCAAGTACTTGACTTAAGCTCTGAACATATTGGGGGTCTGTTGCATAACCTCCTTTTTTAAGGGCTTGCGCTTCTTTTGTAAAGTTGCCAAGTGTTCCTTCTTGGAATAAACCGCTTTTTTCGTAGCGGGGATTGGATTTTAGAAAATCGACACGGTCAAGCAAAGCGTCAGTTTGTGATGCATAAACCCGAAAGGCTGCTTGCTCGAAAACTTTTTTCCCATTGTTAAACTCATGAACTTCAAAGGTTTTGGTCGACCCATCCCAAGTTGAGCTTGCTTTAATGTTAAAGATATTGTTGGTGCCCGACAATACTTTTTGCCCCCAACCTGTTTCTAAAGCTGCTTGAGCCAAAATCAGTTCTAGGGACATTCCTGTTTGCTGAGAAACTTGTTTGGCACTTGGATATAAGTCAATGATAAATTGCTCTTTTTGCGCTGATGTGTAGGGTGTTTTGCTCATGATCAATTCCTATTGGCTTATCGTTACACTTGTTCATCGTTTTGGTTAAAACGAACCAAAAAGGTATGATCGGTATCTTCTTCGAGTCGAATATCCCGATAAAAACCTTGGATGGTGAGATTTCCTTGTTCATCGCGAAAAAAGTATTGGAAATCTTGTGGGTCATCGGATAACTCATCAAGAGTATTAGGAACCCACATACAAAATCTCTGCGCTGGTGTCATTGGCAAAAGGATTGTTTTTTCAAAACAAAGATTAAGTTGGTAGTCAAAACTTAATAAATTGACAATGGTTTGATTTAGAGATGCATGTGAATGACTGTCGATCTGCTGCAATGCCATGATACGATCTGGCTCTAAAAGCACATGCGTTAAACGACTTTGGAAAAAATCGTTATCGTGAGGAATTTGGCGATAAGCAATATTTTCATAGGTTTGCGCATCCCAAAGTGAGATAAATCCCATCGTTGCTAAAAAGTCATCATCCCACAAGGTTGCCCCAACTTGACAAACAAAAGCGGCATTTTCATCACCACTAATAATATTGGTAGGCAAAAACGGAGGCTTATTTTTGTTGATCGACTCAGTGTGTTCCCCGTGATTATCCATAGCTTATCCTCTATCTATTTGTTTTGCCACTTAACACCAATTTAACTTATACAAACACTTGTAGCGTCGCGTAAAAATTGATCGCTAACACGTTGATTTTATGTAAACCCTATATCAAAGCACTATTTTATTATGCCTTTACCACTATTTCATGTCGCACTTGGATAGAAAATCGGTATCAGTCTGATGACTTCTACTCGAAGAAGTTATTTTAACATATATTCTAATATAAAAACAAATTTATTTATTATCAATATGTTCGTTCCTGTTTTGCTGGGGCAAGTCACACAACAGATTTGGAATGACTTACCCTCTAATGTCTAAATTTCAACTAAAATATATCGATAAAAAACAATTACCTATCTCTCATTCCAATTCCATCTTAACCGTGAATTTTGTTATTCCTCCTAGTCTTGCATTAGCAATGCCTTTGTCGTCATTTCGCATTCACGATTGATAGGGAAAAGAATAAGTTTTAAAGGCATTTCTTTGATGAGGCTAAATTAGCGAGTTTTCGAACACGTTTATCTTGTAAGGAAGTTGTTTCGACGAAGCCGACAATACACGTTGCTTTTGGCGAAATTTTCGCAACAACCACGGAGTGTCTTTTCCCCGATTTTCGCTTATCGTCGGCAAAAACCATTGATGTGATCAGCGCACTTGGCTTATTGTTTTTTTTAACCCATTCTACCTGAGGCTCGAAAGTAGAAAAATCTTTTGCAACCTTTTGATAAATATCTAGTGGATGTTCATTTCCTTTAGGATCGATGACAACAAGATTTTGTCGATTGTCCGAATCCGTGAGTTTGAGCTTGTAACCGTCAACGCCTGGGCATAACTGGGTTGATGCAGCAACTTCAACTTCAACCGAAGTCGTTTTACAAGCTTGTTCTGCTAAAGAGGTATATATTGGCTCAGAAAAACTTATGGTGTTTAAACTCATTAAAGCAAAAAATAACAGGCTTTTTTTGATGGATTTCATTCGTACTTCCTATATTTAATCATTGTGTTACATGGGAGATTCTGACGTGGGTCACCCGAAAGCATTCTAACATGATCTCATGTTGATAGATCAAACTTTAAAAAAACCAGCGTTCTGACAAACGCTGGTTTGATGAGGTGATCAAAAGAACAAAAGGGAAAGATTGGATCGATTATTGTTGGTTCATCTGACCATGGTCACGACCTTGTTTACGACCATGTCCTTTGCCTTTACCTTTACCTTGCGCCATTTCATCGGTTGTCAATTTGCCATCTTTGTTGGCATCCATTTTTTCGAAACGCTGTGTAGCACGATTCTGAGCAGCGCCGACCATCTCATCTTTGGATAATGCACCATCTTGATTAGTATCGATTTTTTTCATGTGCTCAGCACGTTTTTGATTTCTGTGCGCTTGCATTTCTTCTTGCGTGAGTTTGCCATCTTGATTGCTATCCATCGCCGTAAATCTTTTTTCAAAAGGCTTGCCTTTGACCTCATCGGCAGACAATTGTCCATCTTTATTGGTATCAAGGCGTTGCATTTTTTGGGCAAAACGTCCCTGTGCTTTGTTGATGGTGGCATCAACCGACGTTGCAGGAGAGGTAACTGTTGGATTAACGGCTACACTTTGAGCAAAGGTAATATGACTAAACCCTAAGCTCATCATCACTGATCCTAATAATAACTTCATTTTCATAGATGTTTCCTTTTCATTGAATACTAAACTTTGACAATCACATCAATCTTTACCGATGGTTTGACCTTAATAATATGATTTTAAGGGGTGTCGATAAGATTGTACGTACATGAGATTCTAAAGGTTTTGATGGCAACCGATATAGACTCTTGAGTACACTACCATTAACATCTTGGGTCAACAAAAGTTAACAATTTAAGATGATATTTTTATCATAAAAGCCTTCATCAATGGCTTTTGTCTGTAAAACTCAAAATCGATTTAACCGTTTCTTAATGTAGCGTTCATT
This sequence comes from Darwinula stevensoni, assembly GCA_905338385.1. Lineage (NCBI taxonomy): Eukaryota > Metazoa > Arthropoda > Ostracoda > Podocopida > Darwinulidae > Darwinula > Darwinula stevensoni. The sequence goes on along the minus strand of CAJPEV010002393.1, from coordinate 28,015 downwards.
TTTTTGCAGTATAAAGTAAATTACATGTATTGACTGAAATATTGTAAGTGAGGCGGCGGCGAAGATTTTACGAATTGTAAGGCGAGGAGAATAACCAATACCGTTACTGATACCCTTAGTTAAGACGTATAAATGGCGTGTTAATATGTTTCTTTCAAACAACGTGAGAATGAATGGTGTTGTATTCATGACAAAAAAATCATTTTCTTAAAAGGATAGGTGGGATACAATAGGTAGAGCGAGGTAGTTAAAACAAAAAATTGAACCGATGTGTACAAGATTCATTTTTTTGTTGATCAAAGATTGTTTATCATGAATAAAGGCATAGTTTAGGATGAAACGCATTCAACATCATTCACGTATAACACCCACGTGTGCTATTTTGTTATTGGGGTTGTTGTTGACCCCTGCTCTTCATGCTCAGAGCGCCTCATCTGGAAAAGTTAAATATAATCAATCGCCTAGTAATGCAAGATCCTGTGCGAGTTGTCATGGTAGTGATCCTACAAAAAACTTAGATAAGGTATTAAGCGGTGCGAACAATTCAAGTGCCATCCAAAGTGCCATCGATCAAAACCGCGGAGGCATGGGGGAACTCAAGGGGAAGTGGACATCGACCGATCTAAGTGACATAGCCGCCTATATCGGTAACCCAACAGCTACAGATCAACCACAACCTAACACGACCAGTGTTACACCCAGTAGTCTAAATTATTCAGGCGTTGCCGTTGGCTCAACCTCAAATGCTCAAACGGTGACCATTCAAAATGGTAATACAAGCGATATCACGGTAACCAATGTTAGCGCGAGTTCGCCATTTAACAGTACAAACAATACGTGTCAAGCAACACCTTTTGTGCTTTCTGCTAACGCCAACTGTACGGTATCGGTGACTTATAACCCAACCACTCAAGGTAGTGTTAGTGGAACCTTGTCCGTAACTTTTAGTGACAATACAACGAAACAAGTGGTATTGACGGGTACAACAACCCAGACAAGTGATCAAGTCCAAGCGACCAATGAAGGCGGTGGTGGTTGTACAACAGGGCAAGGTGGTGATGTATTGTGGATAGGGCTTGTGACCACGGTATTTTTTTTGCTGGGACGCCGATTCATTCGCTCTGAAGAAAAAACCGACATGCACAGTTGATTCGTCAGCTAAGTTTGTCTGCTATACATGTGTTTCTTATACATGAGATAGATATATTCAAGCAGAGATAGGTAGTTTTAACCGTAGAGCACCTACGGATACTAGATTTAACGACAACTGAATTATTTTAGGGAGATAACACGATGAAAAAAACGGTCAAACAATTGGTCATCGCTTTAGGTTTAACAGCCGTAATGGTAGCAGGGGGCGTGGTAGCCCAACAAGCTAAAAACCCTGCGCCCGCCTTTACGCTTACTGGTCCAGCGGGGGAAGTGAGTTTGGCACAATATAAAGGCAAAGTGGTCTATGTAGATTTCTGGGCCTCGTGGTGCGGACCTTGTCGACAATCGTTTCCTTGGATGAATCAAATGCAAGCTAAGTATGGTGCGCAAGGTTTTCAGGTGATCGGCATAAATGTTGATGAAAAACAACAAGATGCGCAAAAGTTTTTGGCGGAAGTGCCTGCTAAATTTGCCATAGGTTTTGATAGCAAAAAAACAGTTGTGAAAGGATATCAAGTTTCTGCGATGCCTAGCAGCTTTTTGATCGATAAAAACGGTAACGTGATCATGGTGCATAAAGGTTTTCGTAAAGGAGATGCAACAAAAATCGAAGCAGCTATTGCTCAAGCTTTAAAATAAGGTGCTTGTTATGATCAAAATCATGATGTTGGTCGGATGGCTGGGGATGACTTTGTTATCAAGTGCTTGCACAACTGTTGCCGCTTATGATAAAGGAAATCTAGCTCGCCCTGAAATGGCGATTGGTGTGCAAAACAATATGGAAAAATTTCGCGAGCATATATATACCAGCAAAGAAGGCGGTGGTGGTGGTAATGGTGTGGCTGGTGGTGGTTGTGGATGTAACTAATTCAATATAATCATGATGATAAAAAAATCAAAACACGCAACTGCCTTATTGACCGCAGCACTTGCTATTCCTGGGATGGTTTCTGGTGGCGCGAAGGCAGAGGAGCCTCCTGAGAAAAATGAAGTTTCCGTAGGATTTTTATATTACCAAGATAGTCAACCGAGCAAAACGTTGATGAAAGTTGCTGCACCAACGGTTGCTTTAACGATGCCTATCGCTAGTGATTGGTCAGTTCAGGGTAGCTTAACTGGGGATTTTGTCTCAGGTGCTTCACCGCGTTGGCATGCTGATCCTAATTCTGTTTCTGGTTCTTCGATTAAAGAAAGTCGCGTGGCTACTGATGTTGCAGTGACCAAATATTTCGAAAGAGGTAGTGGTACATTGGGCGTGGCATATTCTGGCGAACATGATTACCAATCGATGAGTGTACAAGCCCAAGGCAAGTTTGCCAGTGAAGACAAAAATACGACGGTTTCAGGTGGCATCAGTTATGCTCACGATAGAATTACCGCCGCTGATAAAAACAAGAAAAACAAAAATACCATCGGGCTGATGTTGGGCTTAACACAAGTGATGACCGCCAATGATATTGTTCAGCTTAATTTGACACAAAGTTTGGGTAAAGGCTATTTTTCAGATCCTTACAAATCGCTTGATAGTCGCCCAGAGAAAAAAAATCAAACGGCCGTACAAGCTCGATGGAATCATTATTTTAGCGATTGGTCTGGGACAAGCCGACTCATGTATCGTTATTCTATTGATAGCTATAAGGTCAGTAGCCATACTTTAGGTCTTGAGTACGTACAAAGCTTGCCAGAAGGTTGGAGTGTAACGCCCTTGGTACGATACTATACACAACGCGCTGCACGTTTTTATCGTGATCCTGTATATGATGCTCAGGGTAAAGAAATTTTCCCACCGCCAGGGATGGATGCCGATAAGGTTGGGAAAGTTGATTTCACCACCGATCGCAGACAAGCTGGTTATGGTGGTTTGACGTTGGGGATGGGGGTTGCTAAACAAATCAATCAAGATTGGTCAGTTAACCTAAACTATGAAAATTATCAACAACATAGTAATTGGCGGATTTTTGGCAAGGGCAGCCCTGGTTTACCAACTTTTCGAGCAAATTGGGTTGGTGTGAATACGAGTTATCGTTGGTAGTTCGTGAGTTCATCGGATTGCTTAATACTCGATGATTTGCTTTTATTTTCAATGAGTTTTTCGTCAAAGGTGTAAAAGCAGAGGTGTTGTCACGTCTCTGGTCAGACAGATAAGGGTGACAATGATGATATATTTGATACCAATTTTCTATCAAAGTACTATGCGAAATGGTGACGAAGATATGGCTATGTGCAACTTGTCACCATAACACAGCAGTGCTTGGATAGAGTGGGTATGATTTAATAGAGGATCATAATGTCTTTCCAAGCTTATCTTGATAATATTAAAGCCAAAACTTGGAAAAGCCCAGAAGATTTTAAAAAGTTAGCTCATGACAAAGGGTTTTTGCGGGATGGTCAATTGGTCAAAACGGTTAAAGCGACAGAGGTGACTGATTGGCTTAAACAAGAGTTTGAGTTAGGTCATGGACACGCCATGGCTATCTACGCAACTTTTAAAGGCAAAAAAGATCCAAGTTAATGTATTTAAATAAATTGATTTGTTTTGTCTTCGGTATCACACTCCACACGTATATTGGTCGCGCCTCCTCATTTTACACATAGAGCTAGTATGGTCTTTATCACCACGCTTATGCCATTGATCCAAAATTGAAATGCCATTCTGAGCTTTCTCTATCTCAGGGATGCAGCAAATTCCTCTTAAAAATCATAATACTATATTGTAAGTAAACGCATTGCTGCTATTGTTAGATGACATAACCACGTATATCTCCCTATAGATGTGCGTTTGCAATGGTTTAGTGTATTTACTCTAACGGTAATGTCGGCACTCTTATAAGTTCATCGTTTATAGGAGGCATGATAATTATAATTTTCGCTTGTTTTTACCTGAAGGAAATTTTGTCATTTCATTATTTTAAAGGGTAAAGTTTTTATGCCGTAAACCAAATACCTCATTGGTTTAATGCAAATAAAATGAATGGATAAAAGGAGTACCATGAACACAAGTATGAATTTAGCTCACAATTTTTCAACAGCGCCATTTAAAGCTATCGCTTACGTACCTCAACAAACTGTTCCATTGACCCTAGACGTTTCAAATGTTACGACAGAATATTCCCTGATCATACCTGAGACAGTTCGAATCCCAGAAGGGAAGTTTATGATGGGTTACCTTGAAGAGCGCGATGAAGTCGATGTGATCGCTGAAGATGTTAAACATTGGGCAATGCCAGCTCATGAGGTTAGTATTCAAGCACTTGAAATGGGGAAATATCCCGTAACTTTCGAGTCCTATGATTATTTTTGTACGATGACTGGTCGTCCACTACCTCACGACAATGGATGGGGCAGAGGGAATTTACCTGTTGTAAATGTTTCTTGGTATGATGCGAATGCGTATATCGATTGGCTAAATACAATCACAAGTGGCGGTTGGCGCTTGCCGTCAGAAGCCGAATGGGAGTATTGTGCTAGAGCGAATGGTTCTTATCGTTTCCCTTGGGGGCAATATCCTAAAGCTCATCGAGCAAATTATGGTGAAATACTTGGTTCTACGAGCGAAGTGGGTTGTTATCCTGCTAACGATTTTGGTTTGTATGATATGCATGGCAATGTCTGGGAGTGGTGTGAAGACCTCTGGCACGACAATTATTGGGGTGCGCCAGCCGATGGTACTGCACGGATAATGCAAGAGCATAATACCAACCATGTACGTCGCGGCGGTTCATGGCACAGTAAAAATATTGCTTCTGCGACCCGCAGATTTGCTGCCGCTGATATTACCGTTGATCACCTTGGTTTTCGCGTAGCGCGTGATTTTGTTTTAACATCTTAAATTACGTTATTGACTTAAAGCCTCTTTGATGATGCTCAGTCTCATGAGAATTGGAAAGAGGTTTTGACAACTCAACAAAACCTCTTTGGCATAGACTTTAATCGATAAATAGGCATGTATTTGTAAGGCACACAATATAAAACTCTTTGTCACGACTAAAAAATACAAATCAAAGATAAGTTTATTTTAATCAATGGTTTGGTGGCATATCGTTTTTACTTTCATGTATCGTTGGTGAAGTCATGGTATAAAATGCTACAAGACTAAAACCTTTGATATTTTAGATATAGCCATGTCAAATGAACTTCTCAAAATAGGTTCGCATACGCTAAAAAATCGTGTGATGGTCGCTCCCATGGCAGGTGTGACTGATAGACCCTTTCGGCAATTGTGCAAATCGTTAGGCGCTGGGTATGCTGTTTCGGAAATGGCAGCCTCTAATGCTTTGTTGTGGGCATCTGAAAAGACTTGGCGAAGAACGAATCATGACGGAGAAATAGAACCTAAAGCTGTGCAAATTGCTGGCAGTGATCCTGCGATGATGGCACAAGCAACGACTTTTAATATTGATCGCGGGGCACAAATTATTGATATTAATATGGGTTGCCCCGCAAAAAAAGTGTGTAAGGTTGCAAGTGGCTCAGCTTTATTACAACACGAAGATTTGGTCGGGAAAATTCTCGATGCAGTTGTGCATGCGGCAACGATCAAAAATAACGTTCCTGTAAGCTTAAAGTTTCGTACAGGCTGGGATCACCAGCATAAAAATGCGCTAACGATCGCTAAGATGGCGCAAGATGCAGGTGTTGCAATGTTGGTTTTGCATGGCAGAACTCGCGCTGATGCATATTCGGGACAAGCCGAATACGATACCATCGCCAGTGTTAAGGCTCAAAGCACCATTCCAGTGATTGCCAATGGTGATATTACGGATGCAAAAAAAGCCAAATGGGTGCTTGACTATACCCAAGCCGACGGTGTGATGATTGGTCGTGCAGGTCAAGGAAAGCCTTGGTTATATGGTGAAATTGCACATTATCTTGAGTTTGGTGTGATGCCTCCTCCTTTGACGCTTGAACAAATCCGTACGATTTTTCTTGAACACCTTCAAGCACACTATGCGTTTTATGGTGAATATAGCGGAGTTCGTATTGCCCGTAAGCACATCGCTTGGTATATTACAGGGCTTGGTTTGCGTGATGCAGCAAAATTCAAACACTATATGAATCAGTTAGCCGATACACAAAGTCAATACGACGCAGTCGCACAATTTTTTGCAGCACAGATAGCGCAGGTTGATTGGAACCGATAAACGATACGCATTACTTCATTTCAAAACTATAAAATCAATGGGTTAGTGCTTATCAACCGTTGCCAATATACTGATTATGTTTTGTATGTTGACCACGGTTCGATCAACGTTGCGGTTTTTGGGATGGGTTAGGTTGTGGGTTGTTGACTTTCTATTAACACTGGATTATCTGGGTCTGTGGCATCCCAGACAGTTTGTTTGCATGAATTCCCACTCCATTGAAATTCAACTAAGTAGTTTCGCCCTTTTTGTGTAGGGATCGTGACGTTGAAAGGCCCACACTCATCTGTTGTCATGATCACAGAGCCAGGCGGTGATTGAATAGTACCCAGACTTTTTACCGATATTTTTTGGTCAGATGGCACCTCCACAGCAATAAACTCTTTCCCGCCCGATAACGAATTGGTCATTTTCGCAATCCAAGGAAGCAATACCGCATTGCCCTTATTTCTAACCACACCCAAATCTTCATACTGTTCACAAGAAGTCGTCGATTTGCAAATTGAAAATTTGACGGCATCGGGTGCGCCGACGCTACGAACGACGAGTTTTGTCTTGTCAGGTGAAACAGACTTGAGCTCGTGATAACCATTATGTTCTTTTACTCGGGCTTTTGCATCTTCTGGATTGATTTCACTATAAGGTTTACCTATGGAGGAACATCCTTGCGCGAACATTAAAGCGGTTACCGCACATACAAAAAACAATTGTTGAACATTTTTCATTTGCCTATCCTTTTGGTTATCGTTAAATAGAGAGTTCTCGAGTAAGAACTTTGTATAAAATTTGAGAGGCTTTATGGCGAATGGATGCCACGTTTAAGTTAAACAAGTGACTTTTTATTTTTTTGTTTTGGCTCAGTATGAATTTTAGTTGTTTTACTTTAATCACTGATTTTAAATGTCATTATATCATCTTAAAATAATGTGTGTTATTAACACATGCTTAAAATTAGTTGGGGGCAAAACAGGTTTGTCAGTTAGTTGAAATCTGGTGGTTGGTAGTTAGTGGTAGAAACATGGACTGCCCCTTGTTGTGCATTACTCTTGTCTTCCTTGATAATGTCACTTGACTGGGGTGTCTTTTTGACAGTCGCCTATTGCGATCGTACTGAAACTGTATTTGATCAATCGTACCGTCAAAAGTGATATGATCACTAGCAATAACTCACGCGATCGACACCATGTTTCAAAATACCTTTAAAGTTGTTAATATAGCCATTATCTTATTGATTGGATTGTTGATTGCGGGCTATTTCTTCCAAGATCCTCAGCAGCAAAGCGTCAATATTGCTCATATAGAGCCACTCTTGATGATTACCGACCCTGCTGTCTTATCTGAACTTGAAAACTTGCAGCTCGATCTAGGTAGTTTGATTACCAAAAATAAGGCCAATAATAATCATGATCTTAGCAAAAACCCTCTTTGGCGCGACATCACCAACCCCATACTCGCCGACCGTCTGTCAGTACAAAAAAGTGATCCCCTCGCCGGCGTATCCATCGCAAAATACCCGCATCGTCTCTTTAATGATCAATGGTTAACGCATCAAGATGCAAAATTTATTTTAGTTGGTGTCATCAATCGAATGGATAGACGTCCGTTTCATCGTGAGCTCCACTGTGGAGAAACTCGCTTAATTTATCGTTTGCAATATCGTACACCTGTTATGCAATCGCGTTTACCCATGACATTGAATATTGAGCTTAAAGCAACGCCGCCCACGAAGGATGACTCTCAAAAGTTAAGTTGTTCCCAAGCTGCCAAACGTTGGTTAATCCCCAAAAATCTCAATCCAACGCAAGCTGCTCAATGGCTTACCACACAAGGTCCTTTAACGCCAGAACTTTTAGATCGACGGCAAATCTCACAGATCACGGTCAATTTACAGCTATTACGTTTTCCTGCAACCATTAAACCTGATCTTGGCGCGCATGCGCAATATTTACTGAGGGCTTATCAATGGGATGAAGGAAAACAACGGTACACGATTAAAGCCCTTGAAAATACACCCAATATCCAATACTTTAAACGCAATCCGCAACAATTAATAACCTTTATAGCATGGCTACAACAATCTGACCATATGCAACAACTCGATCAAGGCACACTCGTTGTTCCTGAGCAATTTTTAGCGACACAAGCACAATCAATTGCACCAAGTGGTTTGTTGAGGTTAAGTAATAACCCTTATCATCAAATTTTAAAGGACGAGCAATTAAGCCAATTTAACGCGATCGATTATCGTCAATTTCGTGTACTTAAGTCACCTGCTGATATTCCAACTCGCCTTAATGATTTGACTTGTATCGGTTGCCATCAGAGCAGGGCGGTAGCTGGGTTTCATTTTCTGGGTGAAGATTTGTCAGATACGGCTATTGGCAATAGCCTTGCACTTCCTCATTCCCCTCATATGATGGTCGAATTAAAACGTCGATTAGCTTATGTGACACAAAGTTTGTCTATCACACAACCTGATGCATTTCGCCCATTAGCTTTTGCAGGTGAAGGCGTATCTGGTGATGTCTGTGATATTAGCGGCAGTCGTTCTTATCTTCGCTGTCAGGATCATCTTGAGTGCCAACGCCAAGTTGATAGTGCATTGCACCCAACTTTGGGCACTTGCGCTCCTTCAAAGGCTACCATGGGTGATGCTTGCGAATGGGGGCGTATGAAAACACAAATCAATTCGCAAGAAGATCATCTCGTGAAAACTCGTGAAATCGATTGTGGATTGGTAAGCCACTGTGAAAAAACATCGGTCGGATTTCCAGGTGGCATGTGCTCTAGTGCTTGTCAATCTACGCAATCCAAACAAACCACTTGTGGTGCAATTGCTATCTTGACAGACTTTAATCAATGCCTTGCCAAACAAACACCTTTTGCCACTTGTCTGGCTAATCATTCACGTCCAGCAGCCTTACGAAGCTGTGATGCCAATCATCCTTGCCGTGAGGACTATATTTGTGCTAAAAACCCACAGACCCCCAACTTGGCAGCAGGTGCTTGTATTCCTCCCTATTTTTTATTTCAGCTAAGGGTTGATGGTCATGCCAATCTTCAATGATTCTATAAAAATACATTTAAAATCATTAAATTAATAGTGAGTGCTACGCAATAACGGGGTCGGAGTGAGTTAACCTATGAATTAACCCACTCTGACCCCGTTATTCTATTATTTTCAAAGGGTTAATTTCGGATTCTATGGATGTGGTGAAAGTCGAGGCGTTCCGAGGTATTGTTAAAATAGCACGTGAAATGATGACGAAGGCATGGCAATGAAATCTGCTCATTTAAAGCCTACCCAATTGAGTATACCAATTTGTTGATTTTAAATGCATTGACCTCGCAGAATGGGCATCCTCTTGGGGCAATGGCTCAAATATGAGGGGAAGGCTCAGTGTCTGACTCCTTCGATTCATGGTAAGAGGCTTAATTATGTATTGATAAACGTAATCATATTTTGAATATAATATGTGCTACAATTTGTATACATTTTATTAGTAATTTTATTGTTTGGAATTGTATGGCAACAACACTAACATTTAGAGTCGCAGATGATGTGGTGGAGGAAGCTAGAAAACTTGCTAAAAAACTTGGCATTAATTTTGCTGACTATCTTCGAGATGCGCTCAAGGAGAAAAATCAGCAAGTAACCAATTTGGAGATTTCAGCACTAGCCAATGAATTGATGCAAGAACATCTAAGAGAAAATGAGATGCTTGAAGGAAGCCTAATAGATGGCATCTAATTCATTCAAACGTGGTGAAATCTGGGAAGTGGACTTTGAGCCACAAACACATAAGTCAGAACCAGGAAAACGAAATCGACCAGCTTTAATCATACAGACAGATTTATTAAATCATGCAAGATATTTAACAACTATCGTCATACCCGCCACAACTCAGGTCAAGCGTGAAAAGGACTATTTTCCGCTTCGGATTTCTATTCAGGGTGTTTTGGAATTGGACTCTGATTTGCTGGTTGATCAGATACGGACAATTTCAAACGCCCGATTTATTGGTGACAAACCATTAGCTGTCTTGTCGCCTAACCACTTAAAAAGAGTAGAGCAAGCATTAAAACATTTATTGGTTGTTTGATAAACTGTGGTACGCCGTAATACCCATGACATAGAGCAATGTGATCAACTCTACGATCTACGAAACTTTAGCCGAAAGTCTGACTGAAAGGTTTGGCACGGTTGGGCAAGGTTGGTCACGGGTATTGAACGAGTATCAAGCCAAAATGCGCTAATTTCTAATACCCATTCTCCATCAAAGTGCTACGCAAATGGCGACGAAGACATGACTGTAGTCAGTGACAAAGTAGTGCTTTGGTGGAGAATGGGTATGAAATGACACAGTTTATTTGAATATGCTGTTGCCTCCACACAACATTTTCATGTATAAACCGTAAACTTTTTGACTAAAAAGCCGTTATAATCAGCTAAGCTCTTCAGGAGTGCCTTCTTGCCTTCTTGCCTTCTTGCCTTCTTGCCTTCTTGCCTTCTTGCCTTCTTGCCGCTTTGCGGCAAATGACAAAAAAGCAAAAAGTAACAAGGTGGCAAACAGTGTAAGTTGCGCACGTGANAAAATCATGATGCCTTTCCTTTTGCGAGTTTATGATGGCTCAGGCGCTTGTGTTTGCGCTTTGCTCTGCTTTGAAACCGCGGTACGTCGCAATGAATGCCTCTAGGATGCCTTTTGGCGTAATGCGCTTGGCTTATTACGCCCTACTTTGCACCCCTACCATTTACCTCATTGGTGTAGGGTGCAATAAGGTGAAACCGCATTGCACCGTTGTGTCCATCGCAAATAACGAGCCCGCGTAGGTACGATTAGCCTGTACGCAGGCGTAATCGTACGTATGAGTTAAATATCATACAATCATGGTGTTCGCTGTGATACTGGCTTTCCATAACATGCGTACGATTACGCCTCTCTAGAGGCTAATCGTACCTACGGCGCTAGAACAATCAGTGAAACATCCTGACAACCCGTGTTTTGGGAATTTTGTCATGCCAGTTCCAGTCGCCTAGAAAAGAAAGTGCATCAAAAGGAATCAATCGGCAAAACGAACGACAAACGATCTGGCCAAAGGTCGGTTCCCCACCGTCATCACTAATCACAATGGTTTTGGTCACCCATTTGCCTGGTGTTCGGTGCCATAAGCCTTCAAAAAATATATAGTAGCCGGGGATCAATAACAAGGAAACCAACCCAGAAACACCTTCAACAATTTTATCAGCTTTTCCGTTGAGCGGAGCACCAATCAGTTGCACAATCACTCCGATAAGAACTGAAAATACGACAGCCAGTACGTAATAACAGATCGTGTCAATGATATGGTTCACAAACCGCAAACCACTCTCAGCATGTTCCCACTGAGTTGTTTGCTGATCAACAGTGATATTACTGGTCGGTGTCTGGTAGGGGTCGATGTCCGTTGGTACCATCATATTTTCCTCTTGCCCATGGTTGTAACTCGTAGTTTCGGGTACGTATATTTCAAGCCTATGGATTATAAAGTAATTTTTTAAATCTAGCCTTACTATGGTCATGTTTTCGTCGTCGTTTCACTTACACAATATCGGAAAATGGAATTAGCAATGCCTTCGTCGTTGCTCGCATTCACGATGGATGTCCAATGAAATAGCTATCTTGATCAAAGGTTATAAAAAATTTGTTAGCTTGTTGAGAAGCTTGCCCAATCCGGCATTCAACGTGCCAACAACCGACACTTCAAATGAGAGTTGTCCCAATAGGTATTGAAGCGTAACATTTTCTTGCAACATTTGAGGTGTCATTGGGGAAAGTGTGCATTGGTCTGTATCAACGGTGAACACACTCCCACGCTGGTATCGTTGCCACGGATTTTGTAAGATTAACCAAACCTGTTCAGGCTCAGAATCGCGAAGTTCCAATAAAAATCCAGTACCACCATCACTGAGCGATGCTAAACCTCCATCGACATAACCGCTGATAGCACCACGCAATTTGACACAAAAACCATCCGTACCATTAGCCTCAACAGCATTGGTCAAACTGGTCATCATTTTTTTGGGCAAGATGCCAACGGGTGAATTCGTTATGGGTGGCTCACACTGGTAATGATGCATGTTTTTAGGCTCTTCTTTTTCATATAAGCTTGGAGAGCAAATCATACTGGACTCTATAGCGTGCGGTGCAATCAAAATATGACCTTCTAAATCGGCCTTGCCATAGCGATCATTTTGTTTAATCAATAAACAACTTTGATAGTTGTCATCTTTAAAAACGGATTCAACTTCAAAAGGCAAGGTTTGGCTTGCTTTTAAATCCATGGTATAACATTCGCACAACATGTTTTGTGTCGCATCATCAAAACGATTGGCATAAATCATGGATCCATCCGAAACAATATACTTATAACGACAATCCAAAACATGTGTCCGAGAAATCGCATCCCATAAACCAAACAATCCATTGAGTTTGGTAAGCAATAAATGATTGGATTTTGATAAAAACTCTAATCCTTCATCAATGTACCCCCCAGAACCTTCATAAATACAAGGCAATACCTCGCTAAAGTCCGTCGCGTCTAATAATCCCCAGCCACCTGTCCATGTTTTTGAATCTAAAATATTTTCAGTCTGCCGGGTTGTTTTTTGTACCCACAAAAATGGTGTTGGTCCGCGAAAGCGGCCATGGCGTGTCCATTGGTATTCGATCGGCGTTTGCAGACCATCTGGAAATCGATAAAATCCATAACGCGCATCACTATCCTCCTCGGTGGCGAATTGCCGCTTAAGACGATAAATAATCTGATTTTGATAAATTCGTAATAATTTTATTTCACCATTTTCACCCAGTAAAAACCAAGGAGAAATTATCGTATCGGTTTGGTTGTCCCAAAACGACATTTCCTGTGGGTTCTCTTCACTGAAGTAGGCACTGCATTGATGAGGCAACAATTGATCAAAATTGATTGGCGATTCCATAAAATTTGTCCATGAATTTCGGTTGAGCCTACGTTTTGATAAAACGCCACCCAAGAGGAGTTTCCTGATTAATTGAAGAAGTTACGCTTAAAGAGCGTTAATGGCGCATTGTGGTTACTCATTATAGAACACGTTTAACAAATTCAACAAAATAATTACCTGTCATTTCATCCTATCTCTCATGACTTTGTTGCGCATTAATCTCTCGTGGTGGAGAGCGTCTGCATAGACTCCCAATACCAAAACAAAACACCCTTTATGGCTGTCCATCAATAGATTTCACAAATGCTGCCAATGCTGCTTGGTCATTGGCTGATAAATTGGCACCATGATGGTTGCCTGCAATGACATCTTCGATGGTCAGTGCTTGACCACGATGTAAATAGGGCGCAGATTTCCAAACCCCTAAGAGTGAAGGAACATTGATAGCACTTAGCGGCAGTCCAAGGCGTTTGCCAGAAGACGCATCGATGGTTCCCACATTCATGGATTGGTTATTTTCAAAGCTAGGTGGTACGTGACACTTGGCACAAGCTTGTGTAAAGAGGCTTTGACCTTGCTGAGCCAAGGATGTTAAGCGCCCATCATTTTCTCGATAAGGACTGCGTGGCGTTTTATTGAGCGACAAAATGTACTGCGCCAGCGCATCTAATGTTTCACTTTTCCCAGCTTTTTTTGCACCAAGTGGATCTTCACTCGCTTTAAAATCAACATCTTGCATAAATCCAGTGCCGCCTTGACCATTACGAATGTCTTTTTCAAAGTCTTGCAATTCATCAAAATTACCAGACCAGTGCAACAAACCCATGCCGCCTCGAGCACTCGTTAGGGAAATCGTATTGCGTAAGCCTTCGCCACGATGAGTAAAGTCCCAAATCATACCGTCCTCACCACCATCATCATGACACGAGGCACAACTCATATAACCGTCACGGTTCATTCGCGAATCGGCAGCATTATAGAAAATTTGTTTTCCCTTTAAGACAGCAGCTGGCATCGTTTCTTTGCTAACAGCTTTAACAACCGCTAATCGTGGCATAACATATTCTTTTTGTTTTAAAATCGCTGAAACGTCAAAAACATATACGTCTCGGCTATTGAGGTTGCTGACCCACAATTTTTGAGTTTTGGGATCTAATACCATATCTTGTGGCGCTAAACCCACGTGTGTTACGCCACCTAAACGAGCTCCACTGTATCGGTCTAAAACTTCGATCATGTTAGAGTTTTGGAGAATAACAAAGGCATAATCGCCTTGCGGTGAAAAAATAACACTTTTGGCAGGGGCTCGATCATTAAAATCGATTTGGCGGCTAAAATCTTCTTGATCGGTGGTTAAACTGATCTGCGAAACGATACTCCTAACGGTGTTTTCGTGAGTGAGAGGCTGCCCATCTCTTTGTAACCCCCTAACGATATTATCTTTTTTGGAAGGGACCCACAAATGTTGTCCGTCTGGCGTGATGGCTAAGCGTGCGAGATAGTTTGGAATCCCGCGTGCACGATCTTCGCCATCGATGGTACGGCGATCAATGGCCAGTGGAACTCGTTTGAGCTCACGTAAATCACTTAAATTGACCACACTGATCTCACCTTGTTCATGGCTTGAACGAAAACGTGCGACATAGGCCAAATTTTTGTCGAGATTAACGGCAATCGCTTTGGGGTCAGGATTGATTTTAGCGGTGGCACGAACAGATTTTTGTGTTGTGTCCACGCTAATGAGTTCCCCTCGTCCTTCAAGTGTGACTAACATTTGCCCATTGGGTAAAATCACCAAATCACTTGGGGCGCTGCCATACGGTAAATCCATGTAATGAATCACGGGAGGCTTGCTTGGATCATTCATTTTTTGGTTTAATGAGATGGTGGCTAATTGGTCATCGTCTTGTAAAGTGACCCACAATTGGTGGTTTGCATCAACCGCTAAGCTAAGCGGTTTTTGCCCTACCTGAATTTCCCATTGTTTTTGATGGGTATTGGCATGAAAAGCACTGACGGTATTGTTGTCTGGATTAACACTATAAATCATGGTGTTATCAACAGTGATCATTTGAGAGCGCAGTGCTGCCGTACGCATGGGTGGGCTAACGATGGCGATGGTTTCGGAATGATTTTTTTCATGGCTTGGTGTTTTGATTAAAAACCGAAGGGTGTAGTGCCCTGGTTGCCTATACTGGTGTGAAATTGTCTCACCGGCTTTGTGATTTTGTGCGGGGCTACCATCACCAAAATCAATGGTGACAGTGGTATTGGTGCTTTTATCAAATAAGGATTTAAGAGAAATGTAGAAATGTTAACGGGAGATTGAAGTGCAAACACACCGTTTTGACCACCAACCACATGAACATCAATCGGTGGCGAGTTATAAATGGTTTGAATATCAGTTGCTTGTAAAATTTTTTGATAAATACGTAAGTCGGCAAGTTGTCCTTTAAAGGTCGGGGCGGAGGTATCGCCAAATTGCCCAATGGCTTGATAGGGTGAGCCGTGTGCAAGCGATTGGAATAGCTGCGTAGCACCGAGCTGATATAACTGATCATCGATCAGGTCAAGTAAAAGCAGATCGCCTTGTGGAATCGTAAAGGTATCGACATCACACAATACTTTCAAGCGACTACAAGCAAATTCAACCATCGACTTGGCGGGCAGGATGCGTGTTATGCTATTGACGATATTGTTGATAGTTTGTATGGTCGATTTAATGGGCTTGATCTGATACAGTGACCAATTTTGGCTGGCCGCTAACTTTCCGCTGATGAGTTGTTTTTGTTCTTGTAATTGTCCATCCACAAACAATTGCACTTGCCCTGTTTGGCTGTCACGATTCATGACCACATGATGCCATTGATTGTCGTTTATGGGCATATTGGAACGAACACCTTGATTTTGACCGACATCAAAGCGAATATGCCCTGCGGTATCAAGCCAGCCCCAATATAAGCTTCGATCACCTTGGAAAACGTTTCTTCCTCCCATAATGCCTGGAGAAGTTTGTGCGCTTGTGCCGCCTTTTTGCTCGGTTTTCACGTAAAACGCCATGGAAGCAGTTCCGCCCAGTTGTAGCGATGTGTCTGCATTTAAGGCAATATAATCATTGTCGTTTCCAGGAAAGGTAGCTGTCTGGGTTTTAAAGTTGACCTGACCCATCGGCGTTCCGTGGACAAAAGAAATCTGATTTCGTGCCGATTGAACTAGTGGCCAAAAATGAGCGATTTGATCGCTTTTATCACCCGTGGTAAAGGTGTAGATAAAATCCTTAGCAAGGCCATTTTGTGCGTAATCTTTGATGCCGCCTGCTTTGAGTGTAACGGTGTATGTTTCAAAGGGTTTTAGTGGGTTTTTGGGGGCAAAATTGACCATGCCTTGTAAAGTACTGTAAACCCCATCGACAATCTGACCATCCGATGATTGCAGCGTCAACGATTGTGCATTCACAGAATTTAAATCGATATTGTCCGAAAAGGCTATACCAATCCGTGAGGTGGTAGCCTGCGCACTGCTATTGGGCATTGGAGAAGTTCGATTAATGGCAGGAGGGGTTTTGTCGGGCTTAACATCGTGTACCCAAAATCCATTGCCTGTTGCATGATCGTTACCGATATAGACCAGATTGCCAAAAATGGATACCTGTCCATGGTCTGAGTGCTCGACACCTAAAAAACCTTTTCCGAGGATTTTTGGAGAAGTGATATTGCTGACATCGAGCTTAACAATACTTTCTTGGATCCCAAGAATCACATGTTTGTCTTGCATGGAGCAATACAGCCCTTCCTTAAGCGCAATACTTTTAACACTTGAGATAATCTTGGGTGCGTTAACATCTTGAAAACTAACGCCTTCAAGTTTACCCTCTGGAGTGCGTCCCATGAGATAAACATCGTTGCCATCATAACAAGTAGCATAATATTTTTCAAATCCACTGGCTTTAGATACCATAACAGGATTAACAGGGTCACTGATGTCATACATTGCAACAGGGTCGGTCGATTCCATGCCCGATAACAACAATTGATTACCAAAAGCAAAAATTGGACCAACCCGAAATCCGCCTAAACTAGGAACAGGTACAGGATTGCCTACAAGGTTGTTCGCAAGTTTAGGTTGTGTAATATCTTGCGTATCAACAATAAATAAACCTAAGTTGCCACCTGTCACATACAAATAATTGCCTTGCCAAGCAAGCTGCCAAGCTACGTTGACGTAGTCGCCACCGTTAACGCCTGGCAAAGCAAGCTCTGAAATCTTACGAATATTTTTGACATCACTAAAATCCCAGAATGACACCCCTTTAACGGTTTGGATCACTAATACCGTTTGATTATTGATCATCGCCGTGGCAATAGCGTGACTTTCTCGAATATCCAATACATTGACTTTATTGATTAATTTTATTTTTCGAGGGTTGGAGATATCGTAAACCAGAAATCCACCTCCCGCAGAGCCACTATCAGGTGCGTAGGTGGTGACAAAATAGCCGTTAACCAGTAAAGCCACATTCGTGCCTAAGTCTTTAGCAGCTTTGACCTCCTCACGAGCGGGTACACCATTGGTACGGTCGATACGTGCAATAATTTGATAAGCTTCATCGCTGTTATAGGCGATATTACCGATACCAGGACCTATAATTGGGGCTGCTATGCCTAAACTGCCAATTAACAGTGCACCACAGAGCAGTAATATTTTTCCGAGAACGAAAAACCAGTCACTTAGTCTAGGAGATATTGTTTTACTGATAGAGGCTGTTTGCATGTTGTCTCCGCTTTATATAAATTTACTTGTGGCAACTGTAATCAAGTATTTACAGAGAGACAACTAGGGTTTGCCCTTAAATCAAACCTACGGTAGGGTATTTATGAAATCTATCATTGAGTTATGTGGCATTGTGTGGGATTTTGTTCCGAGTCCTGCAACGATGGTGCAAAAGCTTGTGCCGCACCACGACAAAAATAGGCGGCAAATACCCGACCATCAAAATTTTTGACAGGTCGCATCACGGCCACGCTATCTGCTGGACAGCCACAACGCGTAAATAACAGATATTCTGTACCTGATGGCCATGGCATGATAGAACCTGCTTGCAAGGCTTGTTCACAGTAATTGGCATTAAACCCTCCTACAAACCAACCTTTTTCATTCATCGCTTTGATAATATTAGATTTATGCTTAGGATTTGTTTTGATACAGGCGTAAGCTTGGTGCAAAATAGCATCTTGTTCTTGTTTATCTTGAGCATAAAGAACTAAGGAATGGCTACTAGCAACAAAGAATGCCATTCCCATCAAAATGGCAGGTAATTTTATGATCATCATTGTGCCTCGGATTAAAGTTTGAACATTGGTGTAAAAAACATCTTTTCATATAGTTGCTCCATTTAAGATGCACGATTTTGCCAATTCGATACCAGCTGTGAATGCGAAAGGACGACAAAGGCATTGCTATAACAAGACAAGGAAGCGTGACAAAATATACGGTTGATGTTGAAATGAGATGAAATGGTTTAAATAACCTGTTTACCTAGGTAACGCTCACTGCAACGCATGTTTTTTTTGCTATTTTTTTGATAGCTCACCTGAAATTGCAAAGCAGTGTTTACCGATAATAAGGGTTTAATGGTCACAACACAGGCAGGTCGACCAAGACGCCATCGATTACCGCCCTCCCAAGCATCACCGGTGACAACAATCGATGCTTGGCTATTGAGTGTGGCAGTGCCATTGGGCAAATACATTGGACCTGTTGGGGTGATGATGTTGTAGGTGTTGTTGTCTGCGATTTGCAGCATATCGATCTTTTGGAAATCATTGCATAAATCGGTATCGTTATTGTTGATTTGTAAGCATTGTGCAATGGCAAGTTTTAAAGGGCGTAGTGCCTCAAAATTACTGCTCCAGCGCGAACGGGTGATGTAGGCAGAATATTCACTGATACTAAGGGTACCAAGAATACTAACGATGCTTAAAACTACCAATAACTCTAACAAAGTATAAGCTTGGAGGTGGTTTAATCTATTGATTTTATTTTTATTTTTCATGGCAATTTCTCGGTCGTTGTATAATGAACATTAGATCGTCTTGGGTTTGCAATGACTTACGCAAATTAAATGCCAAAAAAGGATTAATAGCAGTTTTTAGTGACACGGAAAATAATCTATTGAAAATAAACAATAAATTTTTTAGTCAAACGTGAAACTAGTTGCGCACCGTTGAATTGATCGACAGAAAACCATCATGAGACGAAATAAGTGACATTTTTTTGTCACTTCATGTTGCTAAATTGTCAGGTTTTTGATCGGTTGTACGATGATATTGATGCATGACGACAATTGGGCAAAAACAACTTGTTTATTCTAAAATGGGTAACAGCGATGTTGACTTTACTCCTGTACAATAGTCTTTTAATTTATCGATACTAGGTGATCGTTCCATGTTTTTAAAGCAGTTTTTAATAAGGTTATCAACAAGATTTAAGGCTTGTAAAACCTTATGGGCAAGTTTATTAGGCTTGTGCTGGGCGGTATTGGCGATCATCGCGCCTCTTGCTGCGCAACCCTTGGCTACACCAGATTTAACCCAGTCAAATAAAGTTGTGCCGCAAGTGACAGCAAGTGCACAAAAGCTATTTATCAGTACTAAACCCAACTTGTTTAAAGTAAGAACATTAGTTGCAGGTACAGAAACACAGGCCAGTGTAGGCTCTGGTTTTTTGGTGGGCAAAGATGGCTACGTTGTCACGAACTATCATGTGGTATCTAGCTATGTGCAATACCCAACCCGTTATCAAATAGTTTTAGATGATGAACAAAACAAAAGTCATCCTGCAACCTTAATGGCCATTGATTTGCTCCATGATTTGGCGGTCTTAAAACTCACCAATGTACCTAGTGATGCCGAGGGTCTAGTGCTTGCGCCAAGTGATCAACATCTAGAAAAAGGCCAACCTTTGTTTTCGTTTGGCAACCCATTGGACGAAGGTTTGTCTGTTATTTCAGGTGCTTACAATGGGTTGGCGCAACGATTTTTCTATGAAACTTATCATTTTTCAGGGGCTGTCAACCAGGGCATGAGCGGTGGTCCAGTGCTTAATACGCAAAAAGAAGTCGTCGGTGTCAATGTTGCGCACAATACCCAAGGGGAGTTGATGAGTTATTTGGTTCCTGTGCGTTTTGTGCATGATATTCTGAATAAAGTGCAAAGTAGTGGTGCCCAGCGTAACAACGATCAAACCATTACCGCGCAGCTCACAGGTCATCAGAAAGCCTTGGCGAATCGCCTATTGCAAAATGGCTTTCGCCTTGAAAGTTATGCAGGCCATAAAGTGGCTTTGTTAGATAACGGCTTGGCTAGGTGTTGGGGCGAGCAGTTTGGCGAAAAAGAAGACGAAATGGTTCTAGCTAAGATTAGTAGCTGTGGTTTGTCTAACCCTGTGTTTATTAACCAAGATTTTTTATCAGGTGGTGTGCAAGTCAAATGGACACTGTACCAAAACAAGGGGTTAAATGCCTTGCGTTTTGCCAGCGTTATTTCTAAAGGTTTTGGTGCAGAGTCTCTGGCCAATTATGAAAGCGAAGAATATTACGGCCAAATGCGTTGCAAAGAAAATTTTGTCAAAAACAAAAATGCTAAGGCGCCAAGTATGCGTGCCGTCATTTGTGTCAACCCTTACAAAAAATGGCGTGGTCTTAACACGTTCTTAGTGATCACAGCCATTCAACGGGGCAACCAAAGTGCACTTATCGGCTCTCTGGACTTGGATGGGTTTACTTTTCAAGAAGGGTTGCCTATTATCACGAAGTGGTTGGAGTCTATACAATGACGTCACAAAACTATATTATTGAATTATTAGATAAAAACCAAAAAGTGCAACAGCGTTGGTGTGTGGATAAGTTTCCCGCGACCATCGGACGAGGCTATGACAACACCATTATTCTGGATGATCCTTATTGTGCGGTCAATCATGCCCAATTACAGCAAAGTTCAGATGGCGTGGTTCAAATCCAAGACTGCGGTAGTAAAAATGGCTTAATGCGATTCAATCAAGAAAAAGCACAATATTTTGGCATTCAAGACGAATGGTTAGGTTTGATTGGACAGAGTGTGGTACGGATTCGACCACAAAATTTTGTTCATCAACCAGAACAAGTGTTGGGTGAAAAACGTGAAATGATCAATAATCTTCATAGCATTGGTCATGTGCCCAAGTTGTTGTGGGTGGTTTTAAGTGTTTTGTTAGCCGCTGGTTTGGCAGCTCTTTCTGCTTATATAGGCGCGCCACCTAAGCTAGAATGGAAAAATGTCATACTATCTAGCTTGGGTTTTACTGCAGTCATTATTGTTTGGGGAGCTTTTTGGGGCTTTGTGGGTAGAGTGGTGAGTGGTGAGAGCCATTTTTATCGACACATTTTGCGCATGGCATGGATGGTCATTGCCATGTTTTTGATCGTCACATTCTGTGAATGGCTTGCTTATAGTTTAAATATCAATAAACCTTATTTATACATTGATTTGATACTCTCTCCATTATTGATCATCTTGATATACAAGACTGTTTATACGGTTAAACCCATTCAGTGGGCAGCATTTTCTGCAGCTCTGGTTTGTGCCGCTTTTCTGACGTGGCAGATTTATGAGGGCAACCACAACAAACCTTATTACCAAGACGCCTATTATGTTGGAGTCCTTAAACCACCTGCAACGCGCATCAGCCCAGATGAGCCTTTAGAGGATTTTTTAGGTGAGGTAAAACAAATGGAAAAGCTGTTACAAAAAGATCTAGACAAAAAGTAAGCGCATGATTCCAGAAAGCTTTATCGATGATCTTGTTTCGCGGCTAGATGTTGTGGATGTCGTTAGCCGTTATGTCGATTTGAAAAAAAAAGGCGCTAATTATTCAGGTTTGTGTCCTTTCCACCAAGAAAAAACCCCTTCGTTTACGGTGAGTGGCGAAAAACAGTTTTACCATTGCTTTGGCTGTGGCGCACATGGCGGGGTTTTGAAGTTTGTGATGGAATACCGACATTTTAGCTTTGTCGAAACCATCGAAACCTTGGCGCAAGAACAAGGTTTAACCGTCCCTTATGAGCGTGGCAATATTCCTCTCGAACAAGCGAAACAAATTGCCGAAGAAAAAGCGCGCGTACAGTCAAGTTGCTTAGATGTTTTGGCAGAAGCTAGTGCTTACTACAAAAATAGTTTAAGAAAATCCGATCAAGCAATTGATTATCTCAAGAAAAGAGGGCTTACAGGTAATACTGCAGCGCGCTTTGAACTTGGATTTGCTCCGGAAGGTTGGCAAAATTTGGCAAGCTGTTTTCGCGACTACAAAACTAATTCTGCTTTGCTAGAGGCGGGTTTGGTCATTGATAAAGCCTATGAAAATCAAAAAGATGGCCAAGATGTGCGTCGCTTTGATTTTTTTCGGGAACGCATTATGTTTCCGATCCACAATCATAAGGGTGAAGTGATTGGCATGGGGGGACGGATATTGGGCAAAGGTGAACCCAAGTATCTCAATTCACCTGAAACCACAATTTTTAACAAAAAATCAGAGTTATATGGTTTGTATCATGGTCAAAAAGCGATTCGTGAACATAATTGGGCTGTTGTCGTTGAAGGGTATATGGATGTGATTGCGTTAAGTCAAGCAGGAATAGGCAATAGTGTCGCCACGCTGGGTACGGCTTGTGGCGAAGCACATCTAAAAAAAATCTGGCGTTATTGTAATCATGTGATTTTTGCTTTTGATGGTGATACGGCTGGGCAAAAAGCCGCTCACCGCGTATTAGCCCTGTTAATACCCTTGGTGACGGAAAAAAAACGCGCTAGTTTTTTGTATCTGCCTAAAGAACACGATCCTGATAGTTATGTACAAACCTATGGTAAACAAGCATTTTTAAGTTTGGTCGAGCAGGCAAAACCCTTTTCAACGACCTTGATTCAATATATTTGTGACAAAGAAAATTTATTGATCCCTGAAGGACGGGCTGCTGTATGGTCTAAGGCAAAACAATGGGTCGATAAAATGCAGCCTACCAGCCTTAAGACACAAATTCTCAATGAATTTAAAAAATTATCTAACATTACACCAAGTGCGTATCCAAAAAACAACACTTATAACGCAAAAAACTATAAGAAAAAGTCATGGTTAGAAGACGTGGGTGGTGAAAAAGGTCGAAGACCGTCCCCAATAATGTTAGAAGATCGTCTTGTAGCATATATACTACACCAACCGCTACTGGTAAAAACCCTTGAAACTGAGTTGTGGCGACGGTTCGTTGATTTGGTTGACCAAACCACCAAAGCTCCTATGGCATTGAAAAAAATTACGAACCTGTTAAATAGCAGCATAAACAGCGAAAATGATCAATATTTTCATTCTGATGTATTAATGCAACAGTTCGCAAGAGAGGACGATATGGTTAATTGGCAAGCCATTGAACGCATTGCACCTCTTCTTAAAGAGGTGATTTCTGAGGAGCAGCAGGACGATTTTAAACAAGAGTTTGGTGAAATGGTGATGCAATTAGTAGGAATATATCAAAAGTTTTTTTGATTAAAATCTTAATTTAGTATATGATTGCACCTGTGATACGACTGAGATTTTAGGTAATAAGTTTTTCCGATGCCGTAAACTGCAATTTAGGGCTACTTCTTTAGTTGATATCGTGTTGGTAAAATAAGTGGTCGTTTTTGTTTTGGGTTGGCACTGGGGTTTGTTTTGATCTATTTGCCGATGTTTAAACAATCAAATGAATGACGAATAATTCTTTAATATTCATTGGTGGGTGTAATGAAAAAATTCACAATGCAGCATAACTTAGTGGCAATTGCTACAGGACTTGTGTTAGGAGCATCTTCTTGGTCAGTCATGGCACAAAGTGCTGATTTGACTCAGGTAAACAGCGCATTAGATTGCTTAACAGCGAACACGTGTAGTGCCGAAACTACTTCAGTTGCAACGGTAAGTGGCACAAAAGCAAATGCTGTGACAATCTACAATTATGATGCAGCTGGTTTTCGTGCTGTGCAAGATCGTATTACGAAAATCGAACGTAGAGCTAATGCAGGGATTGCGGATGCTTTAGCATTGCAAGCACCAGCAAATCATAGCCCTGGTAAAACGGTTTTGCGCTTGGGCGCTGGCTACTATAATAAAGAAGCCGCCGTTGGTGCTTCTTTTCGTGCAACCTCTGATAATGGTCGTTATAGCCTAACAGGTGGTGTTGCAACTAATGTTAAAGAAAAATTTCAAGGTGTTGCTGCCAATGTTGGTGCAGAATTTGCAATCGATACTTGGTAAACCGATTTTCTTGAGTTGAGTCTAGGAAACTTAAAGTAGAACCGAAAATTTAGGACATATTATGAGAGCTTTAAAATTAATTGCCTTGAGTGGAGTAGCACTGGCAGTACTTGGAGGTTGCGCTTCAACAGCACGTGATTGGTTGCCCACCGCACAATCCAAACAAATTGTTGACGACCCTAGTGATTTCAAAAAAGAATTGTATACCGTTAACTGGTTGAAAGAAGGGATTTTCCCTAATCTTGAGAACTTGAGCAAAGTTCAACCAGGCTTAACAAAAGAGCAAATTTATCATTTGATCGGTGTTCCTCATTTTAACTCAGGCATCGCCTTTGTGAATGATTGGGACTACATCATGAATTTCCGTCGTTTCACCGATCGTACCTACAATGGCACGCCGGGCGATGGTGGTGTGACCACTTGCCACTATAAAGTGAAGTTTGATCGTCAAGGAACATTTGGCCCTTATAAAGTGACCGGTACCGCGTGGAAAGAACAAGGATGTCCCGTTGTTCCAGATCCACTAAAAGAAACGATTGTTCGCGAAATTGCTCCAGCACCAGCACCACCTCCACCAGCGCAAGAATCTGCAGTGTTGAATTTGAATGCGGATGCGTTGTTTGCGTTTGACAAGTGGACGCTCAACATGACGGTTAAAGGCAAACAGGAGTTGGCGCGCTTAACAAGTTTCTTGTCATCTAAACAATATGACACCGTTGAGTTGGTGGGTCATACCGATCAGTTAGGTAGTGATTCGTACAACCAACGTTTGTCTGAGCGTCGGGCACGGACTATTGCAAACTATATTGTCCAACAAGGCGTACCAGCAGCGAAAATTATTGCTCGTGGTGCGGGCGAATCGATGCCAGTTGCTGGTGCTGATTTGGCAAGTTGTCCGAAAAAACCACGTAGTGCGCAGATTAGTTGTTTACAACCAAGTCGTCGTGTAACGGTGGAAGTTAAAGGTTTGGTCAACCCAGGTACTACCACATACTACCCACCTGGTAGTGCGGCAGCACCTGGAGCGTCGATGAGTGTACCTGCAGAAGCACCAGTTGAAACGGGCACAGTAGTGACACCGCCAGCTGATTATGTTTCTCCAACGGTTCCTGAGCCTGTTGCGCAGTAATCATCGGTTTTCTGCTAAAAAGCCAAGGTTAGCCTTGGCTTTTTTGTTTTTTGGAGAGCACCTCAAGACTTTATTTATCCCAAATTTTCCATTAGAAATCTAAAGCCAAACAAAATCAATCGGTTGTTTTAATGGTTTCCATTAGAGATTTTCTTTGCTAATCAATGAACTCCGCTTTTAATGGAAAATCTGGGTTAAAGTAAATAATCGTTTGATTCATCGGGCTTTGACGGTAGCCACTGGTTACTTGACAGTCTCTAACTTGTAGTTTTCGCCTTTAATATCGAGTACCACCACTGATTCGTGATAGACCAAGAGGTTAGGCAACCCCTTTGCCACCAGTCACGATAGACTCGTTGCGATCATGTGGCAAGTCACCTGTACAACATAACGCCCTAAATTTATTGGCTTGGTGGTAAGTCAATGCAAGCATCATCTTTTACTATTTTGATTAAGACCGCTCAATAACTCTTACATGTCCATCATTAACATTGCTAGCAACCTCTGTAACTTTATTTTGATCCTCCAAAGTACGCTGCTCAATCCCTTTGACATGTGGTTCGATACTTGCAATCATCTGATCAACAGGGCGATCAAACTTATTTTCATACGTTGCTTGTTTATTGAAAGACCCCACCAAAAAATCCATGATTTCTTTTTTGTCTTCAAAGGTTGGCAACTTTAAAAATAGCGGGTCTTTCATGTGTGTCGATGCGGCCAAGGCGAGATTATCTTTTTGATTTTCTGTCAAATAAGGAGATTTCAAACTGCCTAATAATTGGTCATAGCCCTTAAAACTCTCTAGCAAAGATGGGTCTTGATAAGTAAAGCCACTTTGACTTACCTTTGGTTCTTGTGTCGACACATTTGATGCTATAAAAACTTCCCCGTTTGACGTTACAGCCTTTGCCTCCATTGGTAAACCTTCTTGAGCCGTTGCTTGGTTTATCACTTTAGTTGCAACGGCATCATGTGTTTCCCTAACTTCGCCCACCAGACCAATAGATTGATTTTGCACAATATTTTTGGTAATACTTTTTTCATCCCTTCCCTGATCTGGCTCAATGGGTTGCACCGTTGCCAATTGAGGCAAAGTACCATGTATTCCTGCTTGTGCTTCCTTGGCAAATTGGTCACAAAAATTGTCACGAAATTGTTGTTGAATGTTTCCAGGCATTCCTTGCAGTTTTTCATTGAGTTGTGAAAACTTCTCAGCAAATTGCATCGTTTGATCTGTATTGAGGTTGGCTAACAAAACCGAGACTTTATCGGTCTGTATGTCTGTCCTTGGACCATAAGGATACACCAGCTCACCTTCAGAGCGACCTTGCTCCATGTCTTCAAGAATTGACCTTTGCCGAGTATCGAGTTCTTTAACAAGCATCAAAGCAACAAAGTCGTCCTTAACTAAATCGGTTAGTTCATCAATATTTTGTGGAAAATGGTTGTCAAATGTCACAAGCTCTTTGCTAATACCCAGTGGTCCTTTGACACTAACCGTGCCATGCCAATTTCCATCGCCTTGATTTTTATAAACCAACTCAAGATGACCATCTATGCCATACTTGCTAATACCGTAGTTAAAACCAATTTCAGTCACCGTGCTGCCGTCTCGTTTCATCCAGCCACCGCCTGCGCCTAGATTTAGTCCCATTTCGCCTTTGCCTGATGTTTCGTGTTTCCACGTGATAACGCCAGCATTTACGGTAAAACCATAGTTATTATCTTTAGCATCCGCTATATCAATCGTAACACTACCTTTACCACGACCAATCTTTATTGTGTTATTGATAGGATCAATATCAACAGTACCATCTTTCGTTGGAACGGGTATCTGATTGTCATCTTGCACCAGCGCATCTTTTGTATTACCCATGTCTTCCTCCAATTAAATTCAAATTAAAATTTACCAAATTTCTGACCCGCTACCAGCCTAACATAACCAAGAGTTGGAAAGGCTCGATAATTACTAAAAGCTTCGTGGTTTATTTCTTTTAATATATTAGAGCTATTAATATGAATGCCCATATTCGTTTCACTAGACGGACTTGTTTTATAGAAACTATTAAAATAAACATAAAAGTAAGTTTGCTGCTTAAAATAGGTTGGATTTAAAAACACCATCGTTTCTCTTTTGTCTTTTAGCGAACTAAAAAATTGCTGCTTGTCTTCAAATGGGTGAGAAAAAAGCAAATCGCCACCTTCCATATTTTTTTTCATTAGTGATCGACTTTCATCGTTACCTGGCACTCGCCACTGGCTCACGCCACATAAATTGAGTTGATTAACAGCCTTGGCATATTCATACGTATT
>CAJPEV010002392.1:0-45372 GCA_905338385.1 Darwinula stevensoni | reverse complement strand
ACGCATTTTGGTTTTTCGAACGCTTTTCAGGCGACCCTGCATGGTCGGGAAGCGAAAGATATAAATCGAAAATCCAGATGATGTCTTTTTCTCTTGAGAAAAATAAATCTAAATGCGAAAATTGAGAGAAGTATTTCATCTCGATTTACCGATTTTTCTGAGTGTACCGGGGATCGAATATACTTTGTACGATGACAGGCACTTCTCTCCTGTAAGGTATCAGCATCGCCTCGGATTTTATTTCTAGCTCATTCCTCCACGCGTTATCGCGTTTTTGAGATAAGGGTCCCTTTTCAACGCGGAAGTAGCGCGTGGCGCCCTGAATTCGGACAGAGGGCAAAACATCTATTAATTTTTTCCCTATTATTTTTGTTCTCATTGTTTCTACTCTCCACTGCGGGAGGAGAATTCTGGAAGTTCAGTGATCTCGTCACGAACGGAACGATGAGTTCATTTTCAATTCCCACTTCACTTAACAAGAAGAGAACATTCCAGCACGAGATAAGAAAGTCACGAGGTCACATCGCTGGATCACGACTGATTCATTACGCAAAGGCGACAAAGTCTTCGTCTCCTTCGGGCCGTCTCCACCTGCTGAACATCTCATCCACTTGTGATTTCTTGTTGGAAATGCCCGAAGCCATCTACTCCTCGCACTACGGAATACCCTTAAGATAAGAGTTTTCTCCTAATTGCATCATGCCTCGGCACCATGCTGCAAGGCATCGTAATGCTGCAAATCATGCAGCTCCCTGGAACGCTTCCCCCTCGAGTCATTCCTGTTCCATCCACCATTCGCAGTCGCGCAGATTCGAGTCGTGCATCATGGATCTTTCGTTCGTCATCAGTGCTTTATTCCTCGTAAGTTTTTCTGCGAACGATGCGGAATTTCGAACTGCTGAAATCGTATCCATCTCACTTCCAGAAGGGATTTTCGGGAAATAATTCCACTTACGATCGATATTTCACAGCAATGATTACGTTCTAATTTCGTCTACACTCACTTAAAAAAAACTTGGAACGTTCAACGTTTTCTTCATAGAGTCATTACGTAAACTCAACAAAGAGCAACCATTAGGATGTTAAGTCAATAATTTTTTTTTCGAGTCGAATCGGTGACTGCTTTTTACTGCTAAGCTAAGCAAGTTTTTTTTTGCTAATCATTTTTCCCATCGATATTTTTTTTATCTTTAGGGTCCTCCTCACGTGACCAAATTTATTGCATGGTGACATCATTTAATTTGTTTGTCCACGGCATGAAAATATCCCGCATTATCTTCACGGGTAACATATGACACGATGTCAACATCGTTTCAATGTTGATTTAATGTCAATTCGGTGTCGTCTGCATTTCGTCACCGCCTAAGAATATTTTCAAGAAAATCCGGACTCTTCATACTTCTTAGAACCTAGTCAGATTCCTTGCACTGCGATTTTTCCAAGAATCATCTCTCGTGTTTACACAAAGATGATGAGACCTAGAGGCAAGGAACGCTATCCCATTACCAGTCCGTTTCTACACGTCGCGGGGGAGCATTTGCCGTCAGTGCCTTTGCGATCCACGGCGTTTCGTTGGTGTCCGTAGGTGGGGATGACGGAGGGAAGAAGGTTATGTGAGAATGCTGAGGATTTCTGCGAGAGGCTTTTCAACAGGAAAGCTGGAGGATATCCCTGTCCGACTTCGCATCTGGAATGCGGATCCTGCTTGGACGGGTGAGGGTTTCGCGGTTTGGTGCATCTCGTACCATCAATGTACCTCAATTTAGAACCTTTTTTTCCCCCAAAAAATAAGATTTTTAGAGGAGGATTGGTCGGGTGGGAGGCACTCGGAGGTGTGTCTACGTATCCAAGAATCTCAAATCGATCTGGATTCAGACCATCTGGATCAGTCGGATCCCACTCATCCCAGCGATTTGGGCTCTGAAGAAACCGGAATGTTATGCTTAGGGATGAACGTCTTGAAGATAATCGTCCCGATCGTCGTCGTCTGTTGCCTTCTCATCGCAGTCTGGCTCTGTAAGTGAAAAAAAAAATCACTTTGATCAGATTTTCGTTGCGTCCAATATCGCTCATCCGAATTTTGAGGCCATCCATACGTCGTCAGGAGTAACGACGTATTGATGCAACATTACAAAACGATGATGGGAATTTCAGGGCGGAGGAGTCGGAGTCGAACCTCGCAGAGAAGCGAGAAGTTAGAGCGGATGGAGTCCGCCTTGTCCCCGTCCGCCGCCAGACTGCACCTACACCCTCCGCCTTCCTACGACCAATGCAGTCCTCTGCGTTTCCATGAAGGTGAGTCGAAAGGAACCTTTGGATCATTTGGTCCTCTTTTCAACTTCATATAGAGAACTTCTTGTGGAAGAAGATTTTTTCACTATTCACTTTCTTCTTAAGTGGATTCCGATAACAAATGATCGGATGACATCGCTCTTTGCATCCAGTAGGTGTCCTGTCCCTAAGACACGTTTCAGTTCGCTCACAGCAACGATAACGACGAACGCTGCTGACTTTTTCTAAACCTCAAAAAGCCAATTAGAGCTTAGGCTACCACGAGGTAATTTTTCTAGTTTCCGTTTCGACGCGGGTATTTTGTCATAAAAGCACGAGCTGAGGTACTGTCGATGGATGCTGGTGGCCCTCACTCGAGCTAACGCTTTAGCACACTGTTCCAGCTGCCTTTAGCAGTCGGGATGCTTCTCGACCAGAGAACAAGCAGAGCATCCAATCATACTTTCTGTGTCGCTGGATTCCAATGGTAAGCCTACCTTGGGCACTGGGGATTATTAGTCCATCATAGCCTGAGGCGTCCTTTCCTTCTCTCGCCGGCTGTTTTTCATACCAATGCACTTTTCCCCCGAGTTTTTGCTTCCTCTGGACGATGTTCAGGATGTTGTTCCTCTGGTTTCTTCATAAGTGACGCCGTTAGATGCTGAGAAGTTACTTTTGCATTTTCGTCTTAAATGCAAAGTAAATGTTTCTCTTGAAAGTCTTCGGGTAATGAACTCGCTGGAGTGTGGGCATGCTACAGGGAAGGGGAGACGGGGTTGCAACCAGATAAAGCACTCGAGCACCATCACCGTCACCCAGAATCCGGCAGATTCTACTACAAGGAGTAACTGAAAAGTTCTGAGCTTAAGTAGGAAAAGAATATGCAAGGAAGGCGCCGGTGATGTTTAATGTACCTATAGGTATTGTGGACAAAGTTTGACCACCATTGCCACAGAATCCTCTTAATGCAGCTTGATGTGATTGGTCGTGTGTTGCCATTAAGGTAAATTTTGAGCTCCCAGCCGTCACCCAGTACCTTTCACGAAAAGAATTAAGTATTAATGATATCCGCGTGGATATGCAGCAGACATATGGGAAGTGATGCACCGTCATATGCGACTATGAAAAGGTAGGTGGTCAATTTCAAAGGAGGAGGGGACAACTTAGAAGACGACCCCCGAAGTCCACCTCAATAATTCGTAAACCTCAAAGACGAGATTGTTCACGGCATCGATGTTTACCATTGATTTCCCGTGACAGGATGTCCACTTCGGGGGTCGTCTTCCAAATTGTCCCCTCCTCCTTTGAAATTGGCCACACACCTTTTCACAGTCGCATATGATGGTGCATCACTTCCCATATGTCTGCTGCATATCCATGCGGATATCATTAATACTTAATTCTTTTCGTGAAAGGTACTCAGTGACGGCTGGGAGCTCAAAATTTTCCACACACGACCAATTACATTAAACTGCATTAAGAGGATTCTGTGAAAATCGCAGTCAAACTTTGTCCACGCAATCACAAGACCTATAGGTACATTATTCTCGTACATCACCGCCGCCTTCCTTGCATATTATTTTCCTACTTAGACTCAGAAATCTCAGAGACTTCAGTCACCCCTCGCATATTCCCTACCCTATTCGAAAAAAGCGCTTGAGATCTAAAGCACGAACTCTATTTCCGCAAATATCGACTGAAGCTTGTCAGGAACAGCCAAACAAGCATCTTGGTGATCTCACGAGCATTTTCTAAGTTGTGATGTTGTCTGTTGCACATTTCCAGAAGAAGCCAAGGAGACCGCTGCTGCAGCTCTGAAAGAATCTAGGCCGATCTCAGAATCGGCAGAAGAGTTTCCTCTCCTACAAGCAACAAAGTGTCCCTCCCCGTGTCAATCAGAACAAGGTAAGCGTGACATGCTGCTCGAAATTAAAGCATATGTGTACGGAAACGTTTCCTCGGAGCTTAGACGTGTTATTTAATCTGCTGCGAAAATCCGGTGGCAGCTCTGGTTAACTTGAAGAAGAACCTACTTTAATCCCGGACTCGGCAGGCAGGATTCCTCACTGAAATATGAACGGTCTTCCTCCCCCAGCCAGTTAGGAAATGAGAGTACTTAGACTTTGAGGAGATGAAGTGATGAACGTGCGTGTAAGTTATATCTTAGAAGAATATTACAATAATTTTTTTTTCATTTTCAGGAAAAGACGAGAAAAGTACCGTGCACATAGAAGGAACGACAACAGCGTCCTGGTCCTATCGAGACGCAATCAGCAGGCGCTGGGAGGAACTGCTTCAAAACATGGACGTGGCGAAAGTGGAAGACCACATGATCTCGAAAAATAAGCTACAGCTGAGCGAGCGGGAAGAACTGAACGTGGAGATGGTGCGGAGGAGGCGACGAAGCGCCCTGCTCCACTATGTGCAAAGCAGGGACCTGAAAGTCTTCGACGCATTCTGCCATGGCCTCGTCGCCGCAGGTCAAACTCACCTGGCGGAAATGCTGCGCCATCCTTCGTTACGACTTGAGTACTGTGATTCTGAGCTGTAATAGCCCATTCGGCGCTGCAACGTTGCGTCAACATTGATCAAAGATTGATTTTTCTACGTAATAATGTTCTCCCAATGTAAATACACTGTTGAAATGAAACGTAGTTCAACGTTGTCAACGCTAAATTGTCGACGTTTGGGCATCACAGTACCTCCTCTCTTATCCAGCGTCTGAAAGAGTGTTACTATCGATTAAGCGATGAGATTCGATGATCCCACGGAGGGCTCCCAAGTGGCATGATAAAAACGGTACTCTATCGAGTACAATCACGTTGAATCACAATTCCACGTAGAAACAACAGCGAGACAGTGATAAAAACTAATTTGCACTTAATAGCCTCTGAACGAATTCGCTAATCCACAAATAGTCGCCATATGCTGAAAATACGGTTAATTACGAATAGCCAGCATTTCATTTATGCTAACTCTTCGTCGAATTCTCAACTTCAAACCAAGTCTGAACCTTTTCTCAATGTTGACACAACTTTGCTGTGCCGAATGGGAATTATGCAGAGGAGTGACGTCTAACTTGGAATTTCGGCCTTCCTTGCGAGCCTAGCACATTAACATATTTGGCAACAGTGTGAACTGTGGGCCCATCATTTTGCATTCCCAGCAAATTAACGAAGCTCGAGCTAACAACGAAGAGAGCTTCAGTAACAAGAGGAGCAGATATGGAACATTTAAAGGCAAGGCGAACGGAAGAGCTCTTCAAATTTTCAACAACTCCATAGATCTAGATCTGAACTCCTACCTCCTCCATGAGAAGCGATGAACTGACTTTCTTTTCTGCCACGAGAAATTCCGCACCAGTAGATACCACGAACGCATACCCCTTCTGCGACAAATACCACCTTGGACCCGTGTTGACTTTGAGTGAGGGAGCGTATGATCGCGATGAAGGCCCCACTTCATCGTTAGTGGGACTGACTTATTTCCTATCTGCAGGCGAGGCATCTATCTCAGTTAATTGAACAAATACGGTTTGCAAAATCGCATTTGTATTTCAGTGGTGTCAGGAAGTGATTCGCCATGAGTCCCCGATACTTTCATGCGGTACCTCATCTTTTCCCACAGGCAACGAAGGGAAAGACACTCGAATTCCTGAATGCATTCGTTTAAATCGGTTTAACAATCCAGACAGGAGACAAGAGACTCCTGGCAATTGTGAAGGAAGGATCGTTCAACTGAGATCCCGACTCGATGGGGTGAGGATGATTCTGATGGCAGAGCCCTCTGTGTGGACACATTGGTTCTACTCCAGGAGATGCTGATTTGGGTCTTGTAAACGGGATCATTCTCTGAACCTCACAAACGCTTCCGGAGCAGGAAAATAACCAAACTAGCGATAAATGAAATAACAATGGGATTCCAATCCCTTGTGGAAAGTGATGAAGCAATTCTTGGAAGTGATTCTCGCTCGAGTGCTTCCAGGCGAACTGAGAGAGACTCGGCGCCAAGGTCTCCCGTAGAGGACGACAATAGTCGAATTTAGGACAAATACATGAGGGAAATGGACAAAATTAAAAATGTGTGTCCTTGCTGTTTTTACTTTCGTTTCGTTGCCAGCATTCAAAACCTATTCTTTGCCAAATTGTCATCAAATTCTATTAAAGGAATTTTTAAAATTCAGTTAGGCCCTTTTTTTTTATCCTGATGTGAGCGGGACTTCAAAATTTTAAACGGATCGTAGTAAAGGTCTAGTTAAATATTTAAAATAAATATTTTTAAAAGCAAAAATGTCTTTCCCACCACAGTGCTACTTCCCACATTCCCAAAATGTCTTCTCTTTTTTCCCTTTTTTTGGCATGATATCGTGAAAGGAGATGTAGGAATGATGGCTCTCCAGAGTCGATCTGGAACCTGCCAATAGGAATTTTTGTGGAGTTCAAAGTTGACTTTCAGGAGTCAAAACGGAGAATAATACATGCCATGAAGTTTTCTGTTTCTTACGCTTCCACAAAATCTCTTTAGTTCTTGACTGCAAAGGCGAGAAGCAAGCAGTCATTTCACATCTTACTACCGCAGCAGGTACATTATCGAGAGAATCTTTTTTTTTTTTTTTTTTTTTTTTTTTTTACAAATGGTCAGTTTTCTCTCAGGAAGGTAAGCTTAGCCCAGTACATCTCAAGAGTCGTTCGAGCTAGATAGCTGAAATGTGAAATTTTTCGTAACTCGGAAGCGCCACAGTGCTTAATTATTGATACATCTAAAGAACTGTTCGGGCGAGAGAGCTGGAATGTGAAAGTTTTCTATTATTCAGGAGAGCCACCATGTTTGAATTCTTTTCCTGGAATTTCTAGATCCCGCCATTACATCACCGAGATGGATTGATGTTCATGGGAAAGATATTAGAGTAGGTGGAATCGTTTCCGTTTCTGCTTTACGTTAATTCCACACTGAAAAGGAAACACAAATATCTCATTTCCGGCTACTCTCTTCTTTTTTGTGCCACAAGGCAACACGTCCTTCAGGTAAACAGGCAATTTCTCATGATGACTTCAAACAAAAAGAATCTCAACTCCGACATGCAGGAATGGTGATACATTCTCCAAGGCAAAAATTCGATCAGGGTCAACTGTCCCGGTCGAAATGGAGAACTGTTTCTCTCCATTCGAAGAACAACCTTGAGAATACTACAGACACTATCCTTTTATACTTACTCGATGGAAAATTACCCGAGTAGCATTTCATCCTTGGGGTGGGGGTGGGGGTGGGGGTGGGATGGGGGTGGGAGGTGGGGAGGCACTGCCATCTGTGCCATCCCAGATAGCGTCTAACAAGCCCAGCGGATGGCGTGCCGTTTCGGCTTTATTTTGCATTCCAATTGACAATATTGCATTCCATTTCGTGTCCCAATCAATTGGCAAATCGATGTCATGGTTAGGAATGGCATCGTGAAGGGAAAGCATTTTATCCGTTTTTGATATTCCGAGGATCATAAGCAGACGTACAGTCTGAAAGAAAAAAAGGAAGCAATTAGGCAGGTCAAACGCTGGACTCAGTTCTCCCTTTTCCTCTGGAGGCATTGAGGGGGGAATTTCCTAATCTCTGGTTAAAGTGAGGCTTTCCTAAAATGTCTCCCTTCACAATCCAAATCGAGTTGGACTAGCACATTCAAGGTTTTCATCTTTCTCTATGTGCAAATCACCTCTATATACAAACTCATGCACTTAAACTTCTAAAAACGTATCGATATTTCGCACTGTAAGTTCTCCCTCGTTCCAGCTCGCGCTCGTTTCACCCGCTTGAAAGTGGATCATCCACACACTGATCCATGAATGCGAATCCATTGTGACCTTTCCGCTTGGATCGCCCACACATCATCTCTCCAAGAGCCTCCACCGCTCCACTTGTTGAGACACGTCGCGCCCAGTCGAACCGTTGGGAAGGCAGGAAAAACAAAGGAGGACGAGAGGAAGCCGAATGGGATGGGGATTCGCCGTTGAGGATCTTTTCTGTGGCATTTCGTACCGGAGATCGAATGACAGTCACTTCTTTCCCGTAGCGAATCAGTATCACCTCGAGTTATTTGGAGCTCATACCTTTAAACTTTACATGTTCGTGAGATAAGATAATCTTTTCAACGCGGAAGTAGTACATGACGCCCTAAAGTCGGGCAAAGCAAATCCATCAGGATAAAACCATTTAAGTTTGGACATTACCTAAGTTCGAACACCATAAAATAAATCGTTCTAAGACAAAGCATTTGCTAGGTCACTTTAGAATCAGCTCTTCCGAACTGTAAGGAACTATTTCTGAGGGAGAGCTCACTTATGCTTGGTTTCGTAACGACGTACGTGATGGCGATCGAACTAAGGTATTGCGCTAACGTTGATGGTTTTACCCTGACTCATAATCTTTTTCCTCATTATTTTTTCAACTTTCCACTGCGGAAGGAGAGTTATAGAAGTTCAGTGATCTCGCAAACGGAAATGGTGAGTTCATTTTTATTTCCCACTGCTTTCCACAGAAGAATCCACTCCAGCACCAAGAGATAAGAAAGTCACGAGGTCGCGTCGCTGGATGAAGATTGATTCACGGCGCAATCGGGACAAAGCCTTTGTCTCCTTCGGGCCCGTCGCAACCAGCTCGCCTCATCCACTCGTGACGTTGAGGAAAGATGAAAACCCTGAATTCATAAACTTTTCACACCTGGAATACCCTCGATAAGAGCGAATTCCAAGGCTGAGTCACCCGCTCCCCCTTGACAGGAGGTTTCTTAAAATTGCATCATGCAGCTGCATCATGCTGCAAGGCGAGGAATACCTCCCCTCGATGCATTTTTGACATCGCAGTCTTGCACAATCGAGTCGTGCGTCCATAATGGATCTACTTTCGTTCGTCTTCGGTGTTTTCTTCCTAGTAAGTTCTTCTGCGACGATGCGGATTTCGAACTGTTATAATCATATCCACCCGACTTCCAGCAGAGGTTTACGATAATTAACTCCACTTTCGATTGATACGAGGGACGTTCCGAAAGTTCTGGGAATTCCGTCATTGTACAAAAGGAAATCCAGCTTAACCTATTCTGATCAGAGGTTTTGGATTCCCTTGTTTATTATTGAATTCATATTGTTCCTCGAAAAATCTTCTGAGCAGAGTTATTCATCTCAGTAAAGTTGGATTTTTCGAAGTCTTGGAAGACGCGGTGAAAGCTCAGCGAGCGACTATTTTCTTTGCGTGGAGAGAAGATGCACGTGGTTCTGAGATCGTTCAGAGGCTGCAGGCTGTCTTCGGAGAATCTGCAGAACCGAAGAGTACCGTTTACCGATGGCTGGAGCGGTTTAAGGATGGTCGCCAGACCTTAGAAAACGATCCTCGCAGCGGTAGTCTTCGAACGGCTACCACAGATGAAAAAATTCACGATGTGGAAAATTTTATGAGGAAAGTTCGACGAGTTACCGATCAGGAGCTTGCTACTCCCCTGGGGGTCAGCACCGACAAAGTTCATGAGATTCTCCATGAACATCTCAGTATGACGAAGGTTTCTGCAAGATCGCCTCGCCTGTTGAGGCCTGAAGAAAAGGTCGATGAAATGGAAATGCGTCGAGAGCTACTACAACTTGGCAAAGAATACGAGGAGAGTTTTTTCGACCATATCATCGCAGTGTATGAGACGTAGCTTCGTTACTTCATTCCTGAGACCAAATCACAATATAAGGAGTTGCGCCGATCAGAAGAACCTCCTTTGAAGACTGGAACTGTTTCCTCTTTGGAGATAGCTATGATAACGATTTGAAAACGTCTGGAGTGGTTCTGATCCATCTGTTAAGTGCAGCTTTCACCTCATCGAGTGAAAGAAGAAGCAATCCTCGCAGAGGCTTCTTCATCTCGCTGAAGAGGTGGCAGTCACTGGGAAACAGATCTGGCGAGTAGGGCGGATGCGGGAGCAATTCCCACCTCGATTCCGCTATGGGGTCATCCCATCTCAAATCAGCCAGAGGCCGGAGCATGATCCCCTCCGATTTTGACGAATATTATTCATGTGGTACCCCTCATGGCCCAAAGTAAGAATCCAAAATTTTCGCTTCGAGTATGGAGCCGTTTTGGCACAATAATTAGGGAAATTTTGTGAAATTTCAAAAAAGAGCCACCTCTTCATGCTCGTGTGGGCCGAAAACTTCTCGTCCAAAACGAACGCAGCAACCACCATTGTTCTTTTAAAAAGTTAGACTTTCGAAGTTATTCCATATATATTTTCTCTAGAGTCGATACTGAATAAAATAAAGCTATGTCAAATTTCCCAGTTTTTTTGGCATTTTCAGGAATTTGCAAAGTGTGAACATGTTCATCACACTCTATCATCATATATGTTTTTGGAATCAGCAGAGGAATATCTACTGATGCGTGTCCCATTTTTGTCACATAAAATTCTACTTAAGGAGATATGATGGCTCGAAATATGCAAAAATCACAAATTTCACAAAAAACCAGTTTTCAATTGTATGGGGTCATTTTCTATGCATCTCAACGAACTTGAAAAATTTGCAGTATGTCTGTCCTTTACTTCAGTAAAAGATGAGAGTAATTTAAAAGCTCATTTATTTTTTTTAATGCATACCACAAATTTTTATTCAGACCCTACCTCACTATTTCTGCCATTTTTTTAAGGCCAAAAAGTATATAGGTCTGTCCACCGTGTCGGATGTGTCATCCGGAGTAATATTTGTGGTATACAAAATGTATTTAACTATATTATGGCTGACAAATCAACATATAAATTCTGTAACAATTTGCTTTGGGTGGTGACTGAAAATTCCATAATCCAAAATCTTGCACTCTCTTTTATGTTAGAGGTGTACCTATGTGCAAAAAAAAGTGTCGGACATGAAATTTCGTGAACCTCAAGTTTACGTTACACTAATGTTCACATATCTGTCATCGAGCGGGTCCTAGCGGTTTCATGTCCATTCTATAGATGGAATGGACGCCTGGAAATAGTGGAAGTCACCCCAAGATGAGAACAACTGAAACAGAAAATAAACCTATTTTGTGACGGTGTCGGATGGGACTTGTCCTAAAATGTATTTTGAAACGAGGAGTCTGTACATATATATTTATTTTATTTTAAAGATATCATTCAAATGTGAACACTTGACACCTGAGAACACTTGACTCTTCACACCTGAGCTGATTTGAAATTATCAGCATGCATGGAAATCCCATGCTGGCATCTCTTCCAGTAGCCTAATTCACTCTCTCCAGATGTGCATTTTCATCACATTTTTGAGCATCATGAGAGTGGTATGAATAATATATCAAAATTATGTCTAATTCTTTCATTTTTCAATGTAATATTCTCTTTCGCTCATGTTTCTAGGAAAAGAGATGATAAACTTCTGTAGCGAAAGTGAAATTTGCATATTTAGGAAAATTTCCGGCAACAATTTTAGGACCACTTGTCGTGGACAGGCCCATATAGTTTTCATCACTAGTTCTTCAATTTTTTTTTTCATAATGCAACCAAAGGAAAAAGCAATGCATTCTACTGTTATGAGGTTCATGGGCATCACTGATCGTTCAATACAATGCAGAATTTAAAATGTGTTTATCTGTGACATTTTTCTTACCAATGGGAATGTATTCATATCTCTGGCACGAAGGCCGATGCCCCTTCCTGCATAATACATGCCTCTCAATGGTGCCTCAGAGGGAGTGAGAGAGGCTGTGAGTTGTATTTTCTGACTGGATCCAGTGAGGAATGCAAAATGTTGGTAAATGAGTGAAGAATATGGTCCTTATAAATTGAATGCTGACTCACAGTATTACGAGAATCATTCTACTGCATAAGTGCGCATTATAAGGTGAGATTAACATTGTATTATAATCCGTATTTCAGACTTTACTTCATACTGAAATGTGACACAAATCTCGAATATTTCGTAAACACACTTTCTGAATAATAAATGTTAATAATAATGAATAATAATGAATAATAATAATAATAATCTGAATAATAATGTTAGACTGCAGGTCTAAAGTGGTAAAAAAAAAAGTCACCAAGCTTTGTGGAAAAATGTACTTTATACTTTGAAATGAAATACTTGACTTTTATTGGTTTGTTGGGGTGTCACTCTGGAGCATCGCTTGTTATCCCATTATGCATTTGCACCTCATCGTTTTTGTTAAACTGAATACCGTTAGCAATCCCAATGCAATATTTTACATTCCCATAAAAATGGCTGTTATATTGAACAATTTGTCTTAGTATTTTTGTGTATGAGCACCGTGTATTAACGTTTTTCAAATAATTGCTGCTAAATCATGTATCACCCTGTCATGCACTTCTCAATGAAACATTCATAAGAATTGCCAAAAAACGGACCAATACTGGATCTGATTTTTTCACATTGATTTCATTAGGCAGTATATCCCTAACTTGTCCCTTGTGATGTCCATGAACCTCATAGCAGTAGAATGAATTGCTTTTTCCTTTGATTGCATTATGAAAAAAATTTTTGAAGAATTAGAAATGAAAATTATATGCTTTTTGGCTTAAAAAAATAGCAGAAATAGTGAGGTAGGGTCTGAATAAAAATTTGTGGTATGCATTAAAAAAATAAATGAGCTTTGAAATTACTCTCATCTTTTACTGAAGTAAAGGACAGACATACTGCAAATTTTTCAAGTTCGTTGAGATGCATAGAAAATGACCCCATACAATTGAAAACAGTGATTTTTTGTGAAATTTGTGATTTTTGCATATTTCAAGCCATATCTCCTTAAGTAGAATTTTATGTGACAAAAATGGGACACGCATCAATAGATCTTCCTCTGCTGATTCCAAAAACATATATGATGATAGGGTGTGATGAACATGTTCACACTTTGCAAATTCCTGAAAATGCCAAAAAAACTGGGAAATTTGACAGATTTATTTTATTCAGTATCGACTCTAGAGAAAATATATATGGAATAACTTCGAAAGTCTAACCTTTTTAAAAGAACAATGATGTTTGCTGCGTTCGTTTTGGACGAGAAGTTTTCGGCCCACACGAGCACGAAGAGGTGGCTCTTTTTTGAAATTTCACAAAATTTCTCTAATTATTGTGCCAAAACGGCTCCATACTCGAAGCGAAAATTTTGGATTCTTACTTTGGGCCATGAGGGGTACCACATGAATAATATTCGTCAAAATCGGAGGGGATCATGCTCCGGCCTCTGGCTGATTTGAGATGGGATGACCCCATAGCGGAATTGAGGTGGGAATTGCTCCCGCATCCGCCCTACTCGCCAGATCTGTTTCCCAGTGACTGCCACCTCTTCGGCGAGATGAAGAAGCCTCTGCGAGGATTGCTTCTTCTTTCCCTCGATGAGGTGAAAGCTGCACTTAATAGATGGATCAGAACCACTCCAGACGTTTTCTTTTCTGACGGTCTAAGGAAACTGATTCCACACTGGATGAAGTGCGTCGAACTCAGGGGGGGGGACTATGTTGAAAAGTCATAGTATAATGGTGATGAATAAAGAAGTTCCCTAGAAATTATAAAGGAATTCCCTGAACTTTCTAAAAGCCACTCCTATTTCACCGCAGTCATTCAACGTACATTTTACAGCGTAACTCCGTCTGCCCTCAACTCAAAACGGAAAATGAGCCGATCCAATAATCGAATTTTAAAAAATTTCGGGAAAGTCGAACGACACCTTTCTTCCAGAACGTAAACTCAACGTAGAGCTGCCACAAGAAAGTTATGCCAAGAATATGTTCTTTGAAGTCGAATCTGGGACTGCTTTTTGCAGTTAAACTAGGTATTAGAATTTTTTATAATTTGAATTCAGGAAACTTCGGAGCCGATTATAGTTCTATTCAATTACTTTGTTTTTTAATTATTGATTCCTAGAAGTGGAGTTGATGGTATTAATTTTTCTGAGAAGCGAAGTAAATTCATTCGGAAAATAGAGCATACAAAGTCATTTTTCCTATTCTTTTTTTCCCCCTGAATCTTTTTCCTTCAGGGTCGCATGCACATGACCCAATCTATCTCATGATGACATCATTTAGTTTATTCGCTCACTGAATGTGATCATCTCACTGTAGAAGCATTTTCACGGGTAGCGAATGACATCATATCAACATCGTTTCGATGTTGATCCAGTTTTGCTTAATTACGATTCGGTGTCGTCTGCTTTTCGTCACCGCCCAGAAGAATATTTTCGTCAGGATCTTCTTAGAATCCAGTCAGATTCCTTGCACTACTTTTTCCAAGCGTCATCTCCCTCATGTTTACGCAAGGATGACGAAACCAGGAAGCAAAGAACGCTATCCCATTCCCACACGTCACACAAAGAACATTTGCCGCCTAGACTTGTGTGATTCACGACGTTTCGTTCGTGTCCGTAGGTGGGGATGGCAGAAGGAAGAAGGTTATGTGAGAAGCCTGAGGATTTCTGCGGGAGGCTTTTCAATAGGAAAGCTGGGAGATATCCTTGTCCGACTTCGCATGTGCAATGCGGATCCTGCTTGGACGGGTGAGGGTTCTTCGGTTGGGGGCATCTCATGCCGTCGATGTGTCTCAATGTATCACCATTTCCTTTCCTCAAAAATTAGTTTCTCGGAGGAGGATTGGTCGGGAGGGAGACAGTCGGAGGTGTGTCTGCGGATCCAAGAATCACATCTGGATTCAGGAGATCTGGATCAGTCGGATCCCACTCATCCGTGCGACTCGAATTCCGGAGAAACCGGAATGGAATGTTTAGGGGTGAATTTATTATATATAATTGTCCCGATCGTCATCGTCTGCTGTCTTCTCATCGCAGTCTGGCTCTGTAAGTAAAAAAAAATCCCTTCTCGACCGGATTTCTGTTGCGTCCAAGGTTAAAGGACCTGCACAAGAGATGGTGTATTCATGCCACATTTCAAAACAAATGATGGGAATTCCAGGGCGGAGGAGTCGGAGTCGGAGTCGGAGTCAAATCTCGGACGAGGAAAGTCACAAGAAGTTAAAGGGGATGGATTTTGTCGAGTTAACAACTGCCCCCGGACTGCACTCATACCCTCCGCCTCCCTACGACGAAGGCAATCCTCTATTTCTACATCAAGGTGAGGCGAATGTATCTGTCTGACTTTCGGTGTATTGTGCGATCGGAAAACCTGCAACGAAAAGAATACCTGTGCATTCACCGTAAGGATTTTCATTTCCCGTGCAAGCGATGGCAGCCGGATTTTTCATATAAAGCTCGTAAACATTCGCTAGCTGAGTAGTACAGCAGTTCGAAAAAAAACTGCTGACAGCAGAACCATTATTGACCTAGTATCAGAACATTCTCCCAAAAGTCGTACTTTCAGGCCATGAAAAAGAAAAACACTCGAAACACTCAACAGTGGCACTGCATTTGTGCCTTTGGTTCAATAAAGGTTTGATGCAAGGATCGTGAAAGCAGGCGAAATAATTTTAACACTAAATTTTCGAGAGCAAAAGTTTTCTAGTCCTCCATGGTTCACACGCCCATGGCCCGAGGATGAACCCCAGAGATGCCTGGTATCTCGGGTACGAATATGTTATTGGGGCTTCCGTTGAGGGTGACTAAG
Organism: Darwinula stevensoni; assembly: GCA_905338385.1. Lineage (NCBI taxonomy): Eukaryota > Metazoa > Arthropoda > Ostracoda > Podocopida > Darwinulidae > Darwinula > Darwinula stevensoni. The sequence continues at coordinate 29,519 of CAJPEV010002392.1, read as the reverse complement.
ACGAACCAAAACAAGCAAGATGAGTTCGGCTAGGGAATTCATACTGGCTCAGTCGTCGCCCAGGATAAACAGGTTGCGATAGTCTTTGTGCTCCCAGGGTGACTATTGATGAGTTGGCAACTGGCAATCCGATTTCTCTTGGTGCGTCGGACCCCATCACGCTACATCTGGCCTATCGGTTGACTAGCCACCGGTCATAACTAATTCTTGGCAAAATGCCCTAAGGGCAGATCAGGAGTGAAATCGAACGGTAAACGACTTGCCAACAGACTCTAAACATTGGGAACTTGGAACGTGCTAACACTCGGCGGTAAGGAGCCTGAACTCGTGGAGGAGGGTCGGAGGAGACGATTAGATATATAGGTTTTCCAGGTCAAATGTGGACAAAAGAAAGTCAAATGCGAAAAGAAAAGTCAAACGTGTCGCTGAGCTGCTTGAGAGCATAAAATAATGCCTTAAGGCAGGTCAAATGGTCGCTGTGGTGGATGTTGGATTTTAGGGAAAAGCGTGTTCGACATAGGAAAGGCAAATACGACAGATACACAAGGTACACCATACCATGTTAGGGGGATTCCTTCTCCTTGCACTTTCACAATGTGCGGCTTCAAGTACATTTGCATATAATGCTCCTATTGCAAATAACATTATTTTGCAATTATCGATACGTCAGGGTTAGTTCCGGGAATATGCCACCACCATGCAGTTTCACAGAAGTGAAGGTTGCCAGGAAACTGCCATGATAAATAACTATTCACCAAAAAAAAAGTCATTTTATTGAGATTTTGATTGTCAATTGGTCAATCTGATCCCACGATTTCAGTTACTCTATGAAAAATTAAGAATACCAGTTGAGGATTTTGGGGAGCTCCATATCTAACTCCATATCTTCCGTGAAGCTGAACTGAGCACTGATCATATAGTGGTCAGCAAACTTCAGATACGGTCGAACCTCAGAACGAGACAGTGAACCGCACGTGTTGAAAAACTAGTGAGGAAAGCCCTACGCGATGAGGGAACTCATGCCGAGTTTGTAAGGATGATCGGCGAAAAGTACTCCCAAATGCCTCCCCGGACGTCAGAAGTAGAGACCGAATGGGCTCTTTATGGAGCGGTTGTTTCGACGGCGGCAGCAAGAGTGTATGGGAGGAGGTGCATCGGAGTGTTGCACGATAACACCAAACCCATTCCCTGGGGGACACCAGCAGTACGCGAGGCTGTTACTGCCAAGAAGGTGGCCTACATGGCGTACATGTTCAGTAGGTCAGACTCTTCGAGTACACCGAGACGCGCCAAACTGCTGCTCGTGCCGTGACCAAATCGAAACAGGAAGCGTGGAAGAAATTCGGCGATCAAACGGAATCAGACTACCCCAGTGCTACCAAAGATATTTGGCAAGCCATCCAAAGGTTAAGGCAAGACTCTCTGCGTCATAAAAGACTGAAACAGGTGTTGGCTGCAGAGGCGGATATACTAGGGAGGTGGAAGGAATCCTTTGAGGAGCTCTTATACCACCAACAATGGACACTGACCTACCCGAACTGGAGCCTCCCGGCGCTGAGACAAGTCTCACCATGGAGGAAGTTCTGCAAGCCATCGCCAACCTGAAGAATGGGAAGGGTCCTGGGGTGGATGAAATCCGGGCAGAGGCTATGGAAGCAATGGGCACAGATGGGTGCTCGTGGCTCTATAGGGTGTCAGGCTGCTTAGGAATCCGGGACAACACCTAGGGACTGACAAACCGGTACGGTGGTTTCTCATTTTAAAAAGAGGGACTCCAGGGAGTGCACGAACTACCGGGGGATCACTCTCCGCAACATAACAGGTAAAGTCTATTCCAAGGTGCTAGAAAAGAGAGCTCCGGCAGTTGTGGGGGGAGCCATTCAAGAGGAGCATTGCAACTTTCGTGAAGGGCGCAGCGCCACGGACCAGCTGTTCATTCTCCTCCAGATCCTCGAGAGGCATTGGGATTGTTTTCTCTGTTTTCGGATTGAATTGGTAACCCCCTCCCCCTCCCCCTAGGATCGCTTCCATCAAGTACAGGCAGGACACCTTGCGGATGGAAGGTGAAATATAAATAGAAATATCCAACAACATGCAGTGCAGAATGCTTAACATCTATAGGATAGTCTGGAAAGCTTGTTTTCTTCATTCTCCACAATAGGGGGAGGTATTAATTCAATCCGAAAATAGTGTATGCCAAAGATGTTTACATGAGCCTTGCAGACCTCGAAAAAGCGTACGACCGAGTACTCCAAGGGAAGTTGTAGGGAGTGCTGCACCTTGAAGCGCAAACATGGGTTCACATAACATAATCTTCAATATTGACCTATTGTGGGTCCTGGAAATCTGAAGAAGTGTTTCCCTCCCGAGTTTCCGTCGGAATTATAACAATTAATAGTTGAACACCAGCGTCCGCCATGCTTCGCCGTGGAAGACAGCGGCAGACGAATGCAGTTTTCCTCAGCAACCACCAGGTTCGCTGCCTGCACAGTGTGGATGACTGCTGATACGCGATTCCCAGAGGAATGTCCAGTCCTCTTCTATCACTGGTCATTGGTATCTACTTCATGCTAAAACATCCACTTCCCTTCCAGCCCTCGCGGATGATGGATCCATGTTAGACAATGGTAGAGAGAGACTGCTCACAGCCGCGTAGTCAGGGTTGCTGGGTGTACGCATGAAATGTCGCATTTGGCATCCTCGCACAGTCCTCCATCTCCACACGATGCGGACACGCGAACCATCGAAAACATGTCAAGTTGCCTGGGACTTTATATATAGACCTGGGCCATACCGTCAGTTATGACTTATTTCAAGGTTGAATGATTAGGATGCGGCGAAGCAGATGATTCCAGTAGTACAGGGACCAGTGGAATGGAATTCCAGGGGTATGTGGGCCAATGGAATGCCAGATCTGTATCTGGGCTGGTATTCTCTAATTAGTTGTCCTTGAATCTGAGGCGAGAATAGGACCGGTATTGCATGAGCTGTGGAAAGTGGGCTGCAAGTCTATTTCCGGGAAAGTACTTCCGAGTACTTTTCCAAGAATGTTGCATCATGGACAAAGTCCATGATAATAGCAGCATGAGCAAATAGCTACATAAATGTCCCATCTTTATTATCTTTATTATCTTTCTTGTCGATGTCATGTCCCACAGCTTCCCTTTACTTTCCGTAAATCGTACCAACCTCACGGAATCTGGCAACTCGATCCTTCTCAGTATTTGATGGAGTGATCTCATCACCTCTCATGCCGAAAGTTGCTGGCAAACACAAGTTTACCTTTTCGCTCACAGGTTTCAGGGTTTGGGTAACTTGAGGAATGTGACCCTGAAAAGAAAAACTTGGTTTTAACGGCCAGTCTAAGTCAAAGTTGACTTCGCCAATATTTAAAAAATGTTGTTTGGTAACTTATTCATTCAATTCCAGCTTGACACATGCAAAGAATCCTTTTGCTGGGGAAACATGACCAGGCATTAAAGGGAATTTGGCCACTTCTAAAAATAATTAAATAAATAATAATAAAATAATAATAAAACAGTTTCTTATATACGTATGAAAAATACTTGAACGAAGTACATGGAAAACATAATAAGCAAGGGTAAACAGTTCAAACATACAATATTAACTGCATTGAGGACAAGTAATAAGTCGGCATCATAATAAAAAAAATTGCACGCTTTCTGAACCATGCTCCTAAGTAGCAACTGTACAAACGACGTGCGTCTGGCTTTAATATTTATGTCCGTATACTTGTTCATGCATGCAGTGGGAGCGGCTTGGTTGATTGCGAATATGGCCCCTATGGCAGAGCCTATCAACTGCCCTGCCATCTGGCCTTTCCTCTAATTAAAACAAGGTCCACACCTTATGAACGAAGTCGCACCTAAATTTCCGATATACTCGTACGTACTCGGACGAGTTGAGGGAATGTCGATGGACACCGGTGACCCTCAATCGAGCCAACGCTCCAATACACTGTGTTCCAGCTGCCTTTAACAGTCGGGTTTCATCTTAAATGAATAGCAAGTAGTGCATGCTATCGTGCGTTCTGGGTCACAAATATGGCTCCCTTGGTAAACCTACTTTGGACACTGGGAGTCACCGATTGCTGACACGGTAAGCCTACTTTGGACTCTGGACGTCACCAGTCAGCTGATGTGAGCCTGGGGCGCCCCTGACTTCTCTCGCCGACTGTCTTTCTTACCAATATACTTTCAGTATTCGCCTCCTTTGGACGATATTCAGAACGTTATTCTGATTTCTTCATTGGTAGCTTTGTCGTGCTGTTGGATGCTGAGAAGTTTCTTGTGCATTTTCGGCTCAAATGCCGTGAAGTTATTTTCTTGCGTCTTCACGCCACCATGATACCTGAGGAATTGCACTAGCCGTAATGAAAGCCCTCAAAATGGAGACGTGGAAAGTGATTGCCGAATTAATCCAGTCGAAGCGATGCAAAGATCTTCATCTGAAATCTGAGGAAAGGGAAAAGTAGGCAATTTTAAATGTAATGTTAGGATGAAGCGAGTTGAGAAACCAAAACTGGAAGTGGGACGTTTCATGGAATCACTGTTACAGCAGTAGCAGTTTCTAGAGTTCCTTTTGGGATGGATGTGACGGAGAAATCACTGCTACCCAAGTAACACAAGATATTCCAGCAACATTTAGGAAATGTTGATGAACAATGTTGCGTCTATGTGTAAATGTCCAAAACGTCAACGTTGCGCAAAATCGTTGCAAATCGTTACTTATTGTTACGTATACGTTGCAGAAACTTTCAGGACTTACGTTGCTGCAATGTTGATGGAAAACATTGCTTCACTGGCACCTAATTTGGACCGATATTCTACTAATATGATTTGTTCCATCATTTTGTACCGTATACTTGACCTCTCTACCCAGACGTTCCATAAACAGGGCGAAGCCTGTACTGCTATAACCCATAGTCATGCACAATTCAGTGTCTGTATAAAGTACAGGCAGAAGCCATAGTATATTTTTGAGGTAATCTTCCCCTGGATGTGCCAAGTATGGCACATCTCAGGAAATGGTCCTTTCGTAATGTTCGATGGAGTGTCCGCGGATTCAGTCCTTTTCATCATCTTGTTCGCAGGATGAGGAAATGAAGTCTTGAGATTACAGACTCTCTATCATCGCTTCTGATGTCCTGTAGGAAGTCATCTAAGAGTTGCTTGGAAAGGGTTCTTTTTGGGAATATGAGCTGGCTTTTGATCTTGGCCCCATGAATCTGTCTCGAATGTGAGGATAACAAGCGATGAAGTGTCCGTGTTCATTGATTCCTATAATGAGGCAATGCGAGACGTGTGGCAAGGTACTAAACATTCCTATGCGAGACGATTCCAGGGAAAGGGAGAAGGGTACTTTCGTGTACTGTGAGGAAAGCAAGACAACGCCTCCATCTCGTGGCAAGGAGGACAACTTTACAGTTCCCTAAAACTTCTAAGCCCATGCTGAACCAGAATGTTGTCGCTGCGTTGTCCATGGCAAGAGTGTCAACATTCTCTCAATGTTGATAGGAAATGTTGTAATAACATTAGTAGAAGTGTTGCAGCAACATTCCAAGTGAAAACATTGAAGCAATGTTTTAAAAATGTTGTACATCAACTTGCAACCTAGAGCAACGTAGGCAACATTTCTGAAACGTTTCATGGACGTACTGTGTTACTTTGGATAAGAACATGAATATAGTGATCCGATTTCGATCCCGCAAGTCATCATCAGGAAGACGAGAGACTTTGTGTCTTCCTTAATAAATACGAGACATTTTAAACTTACGTTAACCTTGCGAAATTTTACGATATATTTTTTATTTGCCTTTGCTCTAAGGAAAAAAAGAATATTACAATTTTTTTTCACTTGCCAAGAAACCGGGAATTCCTGTCCTTGAATTTGGGACGAGAATCGGACCGGGACTCTTGCATGCATCGTGGAAAGTGAGCTGCAAATAAAATTCCATACCCAAGTACTTCCGAGTACTTTCCCGGAATATTGCATCATGCACAGTTCTCAGATAGCAACACGAGGAAATAACAGCCTAATTGTTCCATTATCTTTTTCCTTGTCAATGTAAGAGCTGATCTAATGGCCCCTCTTCTTCCCATAACGAGACAAAGTGCGTCGTCTTCTGTGTATGTCGCACACAGGTTTCACGGATATTCCTTGTCGTTCCAGAAAATGAGAACAGAGGAGGAGGAAGCAGCGTTCGGTATGAGCCGCAATCGCAAACGATTGACGGAAACCGAGAAGTCGAGAGACTCATCGGAGAGGAACCTCCGGACTGGCAAGAGCACGAGAAAAATCCTCGTTCCTTTTAAGATCTTCCGTTGAGCAACTTTCATGTCTTGATTTGTTTCCAGAAGCATTTAGATTTCAGAAATAGCCTCTGGAAACGAGAAGTAGACGGAAACCTGGATCTGAACGACCTAACAAGTAATGCCAAAGACAAGCCAAAGCGTACTATCGAAGTCCAAGACTTGAATTCGTTTTTCCCTCGTTTTGAAAGACAGGCAACGATTGATGACAATTTGATAAACTCTGTTCTTAAACAAAGGAGCATGCATTTCAACTTTTGATCAATGAGCGAACTGAACGGCTATTACAACGATTGAGGCCAAAGCAATCAGGCTTTGCTCATGGCTCATGACAGGCTTTGCTCATGGGCGATGCGAAATGCATCTGAAGCACTATCCGAACCAATAATGGACATCTTCAATGAGTGCCTGCGACTGAGAAAAAATCAGAAAATATGGAAGAAGGGGAAGATAGTCTCACTTCAGAAAGTTTCCCGCCCCAAAGAGTTATAGGCCTACAGACCTGTCGATCTGTCTTCTCCTTTCTTCAAATGCTTCGAGTACGTGATACTAGACGAGCTCCAGAAACAATAAATCCGAATTCCAGATATCAAATCTGTTTGCATACCGCAAATCTTGCGATACATCTGATGCCGTTGCGACTCTGCTTCATCACGTGGCGAGAGCTCAGAACGACAGGACTGCAAGGGTTGTTCCAGGATTATTTCTCGACCACACTTCGGCCTCCAACTGGATCAACATCATTCATAGACTTATCCCTATGAAGGTTCCCAGAAGCTTGTTCGAACTAGTGGTGAACAGCCTCTCAGACCGCACTCAGTATGTCACGTTAGGCAAGGAGAAATCCGCTGTTCTATGTGCATTGTAAGCGAAAGTGGTCCAGCTTTTAGCTCCGAAAGGGTGTTTCAACTGCAACGAATATTTACCCTTTGTGGGTTACATATTTAGCTTTCTTGATAGGTTAAATGAGAAATTTTAAAAAGGTTAAATAATAGACCGACCTGGATTAATCTGCCACCTTCCCTAGTATACATGTAATCATGAAGGTGAGAGGGTTTCTTCTAAAGGAGTGAGGTAAATGTCAGACCCCAATTTTAGCACTGTTTTGAGGATGAACAAATTACGTAATGAATTCAGATACTCATTTTCTTTATTTCATATATTTTAAAATATATTTAGATGTTCCTTGTAGATATTATTTATATGTTTAGGAAGGCTACTGTTTGTGAAGACAAGCTTCTTTGGTCTAAGACCAGGAATCTGTCTCGAATATCGGAATAATAACTGAGGCAATGTCCACTATTATTACGACCTATGATGAGGCAAGGCGATACACAGGACGAGGTGACATAACGTACCTGTGAGGGAGGTTCCTGGGAAAGAGGGAAGAGCTATTCTATGTACTGTGGGAAATGATTGTTCCATAACTCCATCTAGTGATCTAAAAGGGAATTTTACATTGTAAATATAATCCTTGAAAATGGTGTTTTACTGTCATCTATACATTTTCGACTTTTTAACCCTGAAAAAGTCACCTCTGGTAACATCCGATTCCTATGAAGAATCATCTTTTTGGAATGCAGCCTCAAAATGGATGTATTTATTAATTTTCTTGTGTATAACCCACTCATGTTTATACCCCACTCAAAGTGTTGACTATCAAATATCGAAAGGGATAACAAAAAATTCAAAGGAGGTTCAATAAACGTCTAAATCACTTTTGAGATAGTGTTGTAACGGCAGTAATGTTGGTTCAATTTTATCGCATGCCAACGAGAAATTGAAAATGTTCAAATCTGGTTTTTAAAAATAACCCTGAGGCACTTTTGGTTGTTTATTCGAACAATACAAAACACTTAGACTCTGGTCTGACTTTTAAGAACAGAGTCGAAGACCTCTGCAAGAAAAGCTTCTCAAGATCAAATGGCAGGCGGTCTGCTTAGGAATATTCATAACTCCAGTCAAGCAGTAGTGGACTTTGTGGAATGTTGCATCAAGCCTTGTTCATTATATACCATACCAATCAATGCTGGATAGTTGGCATGAAAGCAAAACGTTTGCTTTTGAGGTTGTTGCGGAGGCTTGCCTCTGTATCCAATACGAACAGCAAGGTGTATGTTACTAATTTTGTGAAGAATGTCAATTTTCTAGGTATTTCTCTGGTCAGGCGCATTTTAAGAAGTTAAAATGAACTTTTGAGACCAGATATTCAAAAAGCCATTGGGAAATGGAGCGGTCGTGTTACCAGAAATGGTATTTGCCATCCGAAAGCCAACACATGAAAATTTCGATGAGCAATTGGTATGCAATTGTCTTACAGAGACTTTTTATCATTGAACTAGACTTTTGCTTATAGTCTTTCTTTGTATTTTTTGTGATTTAACTTATGCCAGGTCCTTGAAGACCAAAATCCATGTAAATAAAATGATACGCATGCCTTTTATCCGCTCTTGCCAGTCAGAGGAATGAAACCGAATCCATGCAACATGACGTTCGATGCCACCTGGTCGTCAACTCGTGCATGTCCTCCTTTGTCCTCCTCCAGGTCTCAACCTCGGCTGCTATCAACGCAGTCACCCTCGGCTCTAAAACACCAACAACCCCTCCCATCCACAGCTGCAACCGTCCACCTTTTCCACCAATGATACCATGGATTCGGTCCAGTGACTCTCTCCACTGGGCCATCAACGAATCTCCAGCTAAATCCACTAGAAGCACCAGAATGAGGGTCAGTGGAAGATCACATGCACAGAATAAATCAAGAAAACTACTTTCGCTCTCCTCGTCGAGGGTGAAGCTTCCAGCACTCACTTGTAACAACCCTCAGAATCACAAAAAGACTGAGTTTCTCACATGAAGTGCACCTGATAGTGTAGGGGTGGCCTTCCATCTCTGCATTCCTCTCAGTGCTTCTCATGCATTTCTTAAAGTTTGAGTCTTTCTACAACATGCAATGCTTCTTTATGAGTGGTTCCTATTGCGTGCTTGCCATTGAAGTGACAAGCCTTCAGAAGCAAGCATCCTTCCCTTTAAAAGGGGGGACAAAGTGCGATGACGCTCACCGATGACTATGAAGAGCAGGATTCTCTGACAAAGACGAAACACCAGGAGTACGATATCGTCCTCTCTCATCAGGGGTCGAGGTTGCAACCATCAAAACATGTGCTTGAGATGCATTCGAAGAAAGGGTCTTCGAAGATCTCCTCCGTCATCGCCTAGCAAGATGCCCAATCAAGTGGTTTCGAATCAGTTTTCCACGTGTCCCGGCATCATTTCGAAGATGCGGAAGGAAAACACTCTGTGTTTCGAATTCATTGGATTTGAAATAATGAGGTGCTCTTGCCATTTGCCAAAATGAAGACTTCATTGGATTAGTACTGTCATTGCTCCCGTGGGGGCCTCTCTGCGCCGAGAATGAGAAACGACCGAGATTTTGGCTAGAGTTTCTGGTAAGATAATGTCACCTGGCAGGGAAATTCTGAAGCTTCATCAGCACTTTCCTGGTTTATGCATAGAAGGGAAACTCAACAGTATCTCCAATGGCACAAGTATGTCTACAAGATGTCTTGATCTTGTCTTCATCTTTCCAAGACCTCTTGAATTCCTGCAAAATGCCCGCATCTGTCCCCCTCCTTTTTTGCTTAAAAAATTTCGAAGACATTCAGAGGAAAGATGCAGCCTCCTAAAAAAAAAAAGACCATTGATCGTAACGAGGAGACAGAATAGTTACCTCAGAGAAGATGATGGAGCTAATCCCCAACCAAGGAGGAAGTCTTTGAACCTGTCTGAGCGTCAATCTCTGGATATTTCCCCATCCAATGTGTTTTCACATTGGTGTTTTCTTGCTGCACTTTTTGCGGTTTGACTTCTCAGGTACAAGAATCACTTCATATTAACTTTTGTATGCTCTTCACCAGCCCTACAGAAAACCGTGAGCGCATGCATGAACCCAACTGCTTCCATCCCCTTGACCATAATTAACCGGAATATCCTTGAGGTGGATTAACATTTTAGCTGACGTTCTTGAATGTGACCCCATATGATATGCGATAAGAAAATAATGCACACCGCATGTAAAACACTGTGGACTTTTAACAGTTGCATCAAGGTGTGAATCACCTAAGCGGCGATTCCGGCGTCATCTCGAATCAGTTGCTAGAACCTTACTTCTTTGAATGACTGGAAGATAGCTGGTTTCTAGCTAGAAACCGATAAAGTGATCTATCTACCAGATAAACTTATGGGGATCAGTGTTCAGAAGAGGAGAATACTGCAAGCTCCCTATCCGAAGAAATTCGATGATAGCCAAATATGGCTGAACGCAAAGGCGTCAAGTCAAGAGTCAAGAGAGTTAGTGATACCAAGAGGCGATTTCGCCCATTTCGATATCACGTGTCGAGGTCGAGCGTTCCTTNCTTTTCGCCCTTATTAAAGATCGGTACGAGTTTCACTAGTCTCCAGTCCTTAGGTGCTTCCCCGCGCGAAAAGCTGCTATGGAATATAATTCTTAGCGGAACCGATATTTCTCTCGCGGTTTCCCAAATGACTCTCTTGGGAATCCCATCGGGGCCGGTCGCTGCGCCCACCTTTAGCTTCCCTATCATGTTCACGATCGTCTCCTCGGTGATGGAAATATCCTCGATGCGCGCCGAGGTCACCTCCTCCAAAGTCGGTGCCGAGTCGGATTCCACAGTGAAAACGGAAGCAAAGAACTCGTTAAGTATGCTGGCCATATCCTGATCACTTGCAATCAACTCCCTCTTTTCGTTGGATTTTGCCGCAGCTGTACATGCTGTACGGGACGAGTATGAACTCGGCCTTAGGGTTCTTATTATCCCAAGTAACACAGTATGTTGATGAAACGTTTCCGAAATGTTGCCTATGTTGCTCTATGTTGCAAGTTGCTGTACAACATAGAGAAAACATTGCTTCAATGTTTTCACTTGGAATGTTGCTGCGACACTTCTACGAATGTCATTGCAACATTCCCTATCAACATTGAGAGAATGTTGACACTCTTGACATCGACAACGTAGCGACAACATTCTGATTCAGCATGTACTTAGAAGTTTTAGAGAATTGTAAAGTTGTCCTCCTTGCCACGAGATGGAGACGTAAGTCTCGCTTTCTCGCAAGTACACAAAAGTGCCCTTCTCCCTTTCCCTGGAGTAGTCCCGCACAGGAATGTCTAGTACCTTGCCATATGTCTCACATTGTCTCATTATAGGAATCAATGAACACGGACACTCCATCACCTATTATCCTCATTTTCCAGACAGATTAATGGGGTCAAGAAAAAAAAAGCTCATATTCCCAAATAGAACCCTTTCCAAGAACTCGTCGAATTTATCCTACAGGACAATAAAAACGATTACTTCATATCTTATTTCTGGGTACTAGCCGAGGAAACGAAGGATTGATCTCGTGAACACTCCATAGAACATTGCGGTCGGACCTTTTCCTGTATTGTGCAATTTAGCACATCAGGGGAAGATCACCTCCAAAAATGTACTGTCTCCTGCCTGTACATGATACAGATACTGTATCATGTACAGGCAGGTAGAGGGTAAAACCAATACAGGCTTCGTCCCGTTGAGAATGTCTGAGTAGAGAGGTAAAGTATATGGTAAGAAAGGATGAAATAAATAATTCAATATTGGTCGGATATCGGTCCAGTTCAGGACCAGTGAAGCCTACGCATTTCCGTAATGCCAATATAGGCCCAGATTAGGTGCCCGTGAAGCAACGTTTTTGATCAACATTGCAGCAACATAAATCTTGAAACGTATCTGCAACGTATATGTAACGAATAAGTAGCGATTTGCAACGTAAATGCAATGTTCCTTCGCAACATTTGAGCAACGTTGACGTTTTGGACATTTACACATAGATGCAACATTGTTCATCAATATTTCCTAAACGTTGCTGGAATATCTTGTGCTACTTGGGTATATATACGAGGGTAAGTCAGAAAGTAAGGTTCACATTTTTTCCACCGCCAAACTAACAAACATCTGGTTCTGTGACACCCCTGCATGTTAGTACCAAATAGTGTCACTAAGTGGCAGCAGCCACCACTGTTACAAACCAGTGCTGGTAGGCGCAGAGCCGGAGCAAACATGGTGAAGGTACTGCACATGTATACGAAGCCGGAGATCCGAGCAGTAATTCGGTACAGATGTCCTGTCGGTGCAACAAAGGAGGAAATGGTGCCGTGAGTTCGAAAATGGTCGTGTGACTAGTGGATGAGAACAGAAGTAACGCCCATCGACATCATCCGATGTTGTCGATCAGATCGATGCTGCAGTTCGAGCAGACAGACGTTTGTCTCTTCAGAACTTGAAGCAGTCTTTCAAACTTTCACACGGCTGTGTCTGGCACATTGTGCACGAACGTCTAGGCTATCGGAAAGTCTGCAGCAGATGGGTGCCGAAGCAATTGTCCGACGGCCATAAGCAGGAACGCATGACGGCGTCGCTCGATGACCTTCAGCGATACGCGGAAGAAGGCGACGACTTTTTGTGTCGCATCATCACCGGCGATGAGACATGGGTGCACCACTATACTCCAGAGAGGAAGATGGAATCAACGACATGGAAGCACCCCGGTTCCCCTGTCAGAAAGAAGTTCAAGACAACGCCGAGTGCTGGAAAGGTGATGGCAATCATCTTTTGGGACGTTCACGGGATCACCCTCATCGATTTCACTCCACGTGGTGAGACTGTGAATGCCGCATCGTATCCGTTGACGTTGACACGACTGAAACAAGCGATTCGACAGAAAACCGGCCTGGATTGCTGTCACACGGAGTGCTTCTACTGCACGATAATACCCGCCCGCACACTGCGCGCTCCGCGATGGACCTTCTCAGCACCAGGCGATGGGAAACCTTTCACCACCCACCATGCAATCCAGACCTGGCGCCGTTGGATTTTCAATTGTTTGGGAAGCTGAAGAAGCATCTCCGAGGACAACGATTTCCATCGGGTGACGCCGTCAAAGAGGAAGTCACAAAGTGACTTCAGGAGCAGGACGCGTCCTTCTATCGGCAGGGCTTCGATAAGCTGATCGACCGTTACGACAAAATTCTCAACAAGTCTGGTGAATACGTGGAAAAGTAATAAACGTATGTGGGGACATCTCCTGTATATTGCCTTCGGTGTAATTACCTGCCCTCCAAAGAAATTAAATAGGGAACCTTACTTTCTGACTTACCCTCGTATATCAGAAGGGGTCTTGCTGGCTAACCGAAGTCGCCAGCTCCTCTTCTCCAGAACACGACGAAGCCGTTGTGGTTAATAGCGATGGAATCAAATTTTCTTTTCTTTCTTTCTTCGAATTTTCGAAGAATCTTACGATTCTTCGGTTCTTGCGTGGCGATCGGCAGCGTCCCGAATGGATCGGATTCGAGAGAAGTGATGCACTTAACGGACTTGGGCCTGGGGAAAGGTCGTGAAACCTCGTCATTCCTCTCGAACTGCCTCCAGATGTCGTTGCGATGGTTCTGTAGTTTTACCTTTGTCTGCCAGATGACGTCGGGATCGTCAACATCGAACATCCACTCACAACAGCCTCCATAGGTGAAAATACCAGCCTTCAGCGGCAATAAGTCGGAAGAGAATTTAAGAAATCATTCACCCTAAGCAAGTAATTGCAAGTAAGGCAAAACCACGGATCGAAGGATAAACCAAATTGGAGGCAGATTTGCGAATTGCCATCATCTTGTCTATGATAGCCGCGCCGACCAGCCGCTGATTTAAAATAATGTCAAGATCGAGTATCCTACTGCGTACCCCGTTACAGAGTGGCCTAGTCTCTGACCGGTACAGCGCCGCCCTGGTGGTGAGATCCACAAGCTTTTTGGAGACCTTTGGAAACTCGGCTATCGTAAATCCTGGGATGATGAGGCTGTACCTCATCTGTGCCGAACATGAAGTTTCTAGACAGCCCCGTAATGGAGAAAGGACCTTTTGAAATAGGGAAGTAACTTCATGGACACCCTGTGTATCACTTGCTTGCATGGCTTCAACAGAATAACGAAGCACGATCGCGTGAAAGACACGGCTGAACCCAAAGGCGTCCTATGAGGATCGCTTTCGTTTCTTTTGTCATCTTGCAAAAAGAAAAGAGGTGATTTTCCTGTGAATCCGCTCTGTGAGGACGTGCTCGAGGAACTCGGCTTCACTGCTAACGAATACGAGGTAATCTCTAGTTAGAGAGGAAATTTACAGGGCTTTTCGCTGAGATCGTTTCCCCCCACCCCCACTCGACGAGATCACAAGGTGCAAAACGTTATGTGTTATTATAAATGTGTTATTCCACGATTTTCTCCTGTGAAACTTCTCTTCCCGATTGCACTTGGAATTCCTTCGGACATCGGGGGGAAGGACTGCCACCCGATGGTGGCAACGCCGGTCGAGAGTCAGGCGGTTGCCGTGTCAGAATCTGCCGCTGGTGAAACTTCGCTGTGATGACGAAGCGGACTCTCGGATCTTGGATCTTTGGTTTAGATTTTATCTCAGCCTTTTTGAGAATTTCTTATTCTTTACGATCTTGCTAACGACTGAATCCCCTAAAAGAGCGACAAGGAATTCACACTTGGAGGAAGCACCTCCAACCCCGCAAACCTGTCCTTTAAGCATCGGAAAAAATCAAAGGACAAATCTTCGACTTAACCGGTGAGGAACCGAATGAGCACAGAGGAACCGGACCGAAACGCCATGCCCCGGTATGGGAACGGAAATGGAAAACGGTGTGGAAAAGAGAAGAGAAAATGGTTTCCTTTCCCCAACTCGAAAAAACGGAGAAAAACAGAAATTCCACCTCCCACAGCGAGGCCGGCTGCCCCGTCTGCGGCCGCTGGGCGACTGAAAAGAAAGGCGAACGAGTCGGGATGGCGCGAGGACTTGAGCATGTCCTCCAGAGGTCGCTGAGGCCTGCTTGCTATAAGAGACAGAGAGACAGAGAGACAGAGCCTGGCCAACTGCAGTCTCTATTTTTAAGGAATTTGATTGGCTGCCCCGCCTGGGCGCCATTTTGATTCCAGGAGCCCGGCATCGGCCATATGGGAAGGGTCAGTCCCTTGGGCTATTTTGGTGATAATGCCCTGCCGTATGACTGTTGGATGTTCCAACAGGAGTGAGACTAGATATAGAGTGCTTCCCTTCCTGTCAAAGAGGAATCGTCGGGCCATTTGGGCTGCTAAGGTGAAAAGGCTGAACTGGACACCGACAGCGAATTCATAGCTCTGTCATGTCAATTGTCTGGTCTAAAAAAATTATAGGTAGATAAAGTTTGTCACGTAAAGAAACTCCCCCTCACTTCAGAGTATGCTAAAATTATATAGACCCGTGATGTACGTCTCTGCTGCTTACCGCTATTTTTTTAAATACCTATAGGAGGCCAAGATTCACTTGCGCTTTCGCCCATCAAAATTACTTCCCAATTTTTTTTTGCGTTCTCCCAAAATCTGGCCCATACTCATATCTGACAAAAAAATTTAATCTTCATTTATCACCCATTCCACACCAATCAGGTCCAGATCTGGATGAATTTAAGTACTTGAATAGACCAAACACGCACAGATGAGATGGATGGGTTGATGACATCACAAACCCTGTCCAAGTAGGCCCAGGCATATTTTAAGGGCCTGGCCTGATATGGGCCTGTAAGTTTTGGATGCATTACTGGTAGGCCAACGATCAACATTTCGGAGCTCATTTTCTAACGACCAACTTGCAAACATCGACTTCTCTTCTTTTCCTCTTCCCCCGTGGATGAATGGCATATATGGAGATCATCTGGCTGATCAGAATGTGTACAGGGATTAGCTTTAGTCATCCGCTAGTATGTTGGGATTTTTTTCTTGTATATTAGGAATGTCTGAAATGTCAGTCGAAGTGCAAGAAAGGCATTTGAGAGCAATAGATTATAATCAGTGATGTTTGGGAGCGTATCTGATCATTTGGTAACGCATATGCGCATTCAGATCTGTGCCTGTTGCCAGGGAATTGAAGGGATCCATGCGAGAAAGAACTGGGAGACCGAATGCGGAGGAATCAAAATGGCTCCCAATGCGGGAATCGGCCAGACCCCGTCTCTCTGTGGCAGTGGTCGGCAACTGGCGACCCGACACCGAACTTCTGCGGGCCAGATCCGGCCCGCAGAAGTTCTTCCTCTCGCCCGCGAAGGTCCGATTATCGCACATAACTGTCTGATAGTCGCCGTTCGGCTGGACGTTTGACATTAGACATTCAGTAAAATAAAAATTGTAATGACACTTGGGTGTTGGCCCGCGAACGTACACCATTTGGTCATCCGGCCCCCGTGAACTTTAGTTGCCGAACACTGCTCTAGGGGCTCTACTTGCTATCGCGCGCATGACGTCATCGCCGAGCGTTTCGCGTAGGCGTATCGGCTCTGCTCGGGCAGTGTCACACGGCCGCGGTCGGGTGTTTCCGTGTTCCCGGCGATTTCTCCAGTTTTTACCCGCCGATCTATTCGATCCGCATCGTTTTGGAAACTCGGAGCGTCTATGAGGAATCCCCCGCGTCGACGTTCGCTTCCCCGAGGCCGCATCGCAGCCCGAAGTTTCTGGGTTTCACCCGGTTTCATGCGGGTTGCATCAGGGGAATCGCCATGGAGGTTTCAGAGCATTGCCCGAGTGGAACGCAATCTCTCGCCTCTCGCCCGTCGGTCTCCCTTCGCACTTCCTTCGAGTCGGTGTCGTTTCTTCGCGTCGTGACGGTCGTGCCGTGCGAAAACCATGGCGTGGTCCATGATGGATCTCATCAGCAGCTTTCAATCCAGGTAAGGGAATTCATTTCCCTGGCGCACTTTCCTTAACGAAAGTGGACGGTGAGGTTCTCGAAGGTCGAAAGTTGAAGGTTAAGGGTCCAAGTTTTAAGTCAGGAGGCAGAAAGGCTCGAATAAGGGATCCACTGATTTGTTTTGTCGTGCGGATTTCCGAGTCTCTTCCTTCCTTGCCCACAGATGTATACATCCTTTTTTTTCTTGGTTCTTCATTAAGACGTGTGACCTCTACTTGAAGCCATTCGTGGGTGGGAGTAAATATTCGCCAAATGTGTTCACTGCTCAGAGATTCCGTAACTTGTCACGAAGCTAGGATCTAAATCTAAGAAAATCTGTCATGGAGCATTCTGTTCAAACTTTCTCTTCCGGCGATAAGCAGAAAAATAGACCGTGCGAGAAATTTCGTCTGCGGACTCATCGTGCTATTCGCAAGCCGAGTTCGGTTTTGAAAAAGACGTAGAAGAAGGGATCGATGTTCATTGCATCATTTCAATGAGGTGATAAGAGCGCAGTCCCTCTCTAACGTAAGGGGCCAGCTTCCATCCCTTCCTTGAAGCTCACTTTCCGGCCGCTTTCCCCTCTTTTCAGCCGGGATGATTCGAGAGAGACCGACCTCCTCGACCGCGACCATCCTCGATGAAGCTCCCGCCTCCAGTCCTCATCGTCCTCCTCGCATTCTCCCTCTTCCTGGTCGGTTTCACTCTGGGTTCTCCTCCCTTCGCATCCGGGATTGTTCGGCTCCGACGCCTCGCTTTCTGTCGGGGGAATTTATCTAACTGCGTGGAAGAGAATGGAAATAGGTAGAAGACGGTCGACTTCCGGTACGGAATAAATAGATAATAATTTAAAATAAATTCCGCCGCCGTTTAAGGACGGTAGGTCGAGGCTGTGCGATCGGTCGTTGGGTGTCAAGGTCATTGGATATAAAGATCGTTTTGGTATCGAGTGATGCAATTCATGGGTTTCTCGGGGCAAATAATCACCGGTAGTTGATTGGAATGTATTCCCTTCGAATGCACCCGCATGTTCTTTATATATACAAGGCGGCCGATAATTCTATACCAAAGTTCTAGTGAAAGAAACATTTTTATCACTATTAAAATCAAGATTCGTGTTTAAATGCACCATCGTTCGTCAGCCATCTCACCGACGATCGTTTCTCATACCCAAGTCGATGCAGTCTGGAACCGAAACGAGCAGGCAATTTCCGGCATTAGAAACCCAGAAACTCACTGCCGCCGGTGTTGCATTCGTTTCTATACTCTGCCCCTGCAGGTCCCGTGCTCGGATTCGCGAGCGGAGCCAGAGGCAGAGGTGCTGTGTCGACGGCTCTTCAACCGAGCTCGCGGGCGGAGCGACCACCCCGAGGCTTACGACGACTGCGGTCTGTGTTTGCCAGGGTTCGTTTTCGAATCGTTGAATCGTTGCGCGCACTCGCAGTGAGTTCCATAAGGTACAATATCCCTTACATTTTAGGTACGTTGCAGAATCTTGGGGCGTGGACCGAGAATCGGAGGTCTGTTCCAAGTCGTCGGAAGGAAAAGAAAAGAAAGCGGAAGTCCCCGCGCTCGCCATCGCCGTCGGCTGCGTCATCTTTCTCGTCCTGCTCGTCTTCCTCGTCCGACGCTGTGAGTTCCTTATAGTTGCCGAGAGTCGGGATTTCATCGTTTCGCAGGTGGTGGGGGTTAGTAATTACTTGTTGAATTTTTTATTTTTAATCATTTTATTTAGAAGAAGGGAGGCACTTTGATATCGAAATGCTGAGATGAAGCGATTGCATACTGCGAGTATTCAAATATTGCAATATGGCATTTAGCAGGAATCTACTTGGAATACTTAAATATGGGAAAATTTCGAGAACTACATCCGAGGTTTTATCCTTCTCTGGAAAAAACTGCTCCGACGTACCATTTTCCTTTTTCTCGCGAAAAAAATCAATTTTGCAGGAATGGTGGAAGTCACCTTTGCATGAAATAATGACGTCATAAGTGCTATTGTATAGAAATCGACTATTACAATTATAGTGTCCAAGGGCTCGATACAATCGGAGCACGAGGACAAGAGTTATAGGTGAAAATATGGGTTAGGAAATGATTAAGCTGCCGCTCTGCCATCTGGCATTTACTCATACAACTAAGGTTGTGGCAGGAGAAGAGAGATGGCGAATGAATCGCCATCGTTGTGAGTCATCCCCGGTGAGTGCAAGAACCGATGATGGAAGATCCCACATCAGCTCCGTGGAAGCAAAAGCGTGGTATGGCTGGAAAGAGGGGAGAGGAGGAAGGGGGGGGGGGGGGAGGAGGGAAGGGAACTCTGGGATACTGTTATGCATTTCTGGGTCTTTTCCTTCTTTTATTTGCCTTTTTTTCTTGAAAAGTGGGGGGACACGTGCCTGAGAATTTTCGATTTTTCTGGGGTATTTTTGATGCCGAGAAAAGATGTGGCTAAGCTTGTGCAAGAGTAAAATATCGTACATAGTTTGAGTTCTAATTTCTTTCGCTCCGGTTTGCCCCGACTCTGAATGCGTCTAGAGCTAAAACCCTTTTTCAAACTAATTTACTCGATATTGGTGACAGTGAGGAGACGGAATCGCAGCCGGAAGCTGTCGGAAACTCGGGAGCCTGACCCAAGCCCCGAAGACGGAAGAGGTGCGTGCGAGCACCAGCCCGAAGGAGCACGGCTCGAAGGAGCACGGCTCGGTCTCCTTGCAGATTTCGGCTGCCCCCCTCCCTCTCCCCGGTCCCCCCCCCCTGCCCCCTTCCCCTTCACGCCTCCCCCCCCCCCCCTACCCCCCCTACCCCCCCTTCCTACTCAAATCCTGCGTACGCCACTAGGTTTGGTAAGACCACGAACACAGGTCCTCAAAATAAGTTTTTTTTTTAAGGTCAATTTAATTGTACGATTGCCAATGGATTTGAAATTGAGATTCCCTAATCACGCAATAAATATTTTTGTTTCTTTGTAATCTGAGAAATATTGCTTTTCCTCCTTCCACATCCTTGGGCCAGTCAGGAGAAGGCGTGTCTGGCTAGCAACCTGACTCTGGAAGAGATGGAAAGGAACACGTGTGACCATCTCCTTATTCACACCTTCACCTGTAGGTATTCCTAGACAAAGCGAAGAAAAGCCGAATATTTGCAAAAGCACGATGCAGGTGTCCAGGTCGCATCAAGATGCCACCCAGGAACTGGAAAGTCCTGATTGAATTTATGAAGACACGCTTATGAAGCACATTATCCCTTAAACAGAAGCTATCGTCGAGCAAGCGGGTAGAACCGAACCAAGAGACGGCACCGAAGAAGACACGAAGCAACCCCCTCCTCGAACACGACAGAAATTTCTCCGTCTTCTCCACGTTTCTGGACGGTCTCGTCGCGACTGATCGACGCCACCTGGCGGAAAAGTCCGAGACCCGAACCTCTTTCTGATGGTTTCTCCATGGTGACGCTGTGACATGCGTCCCGTTCGCGGGGACTCGCTTCTTTCGTGGTATTCGAGATACGATCGTGGGCAAGGGTGGCTGAAGAAGCACACTGCGAGGCTATCCGCCGCCGATTCTGCTTCCTTCAGCCCCGATCGAAGAAACGCCAGGATTTTAATATCTCGTTCGCAGGGCGCCGATATCCGAAGGACCCACACCTTCCACTGAGACGGCTGAAAACTCGCACGAGACCGATCTCGACACCCACTGGAGGTGAAAATGAACTTTCCCATCGGTCGATCAACCGAGAAGCAAACGACTGAATAAGCACGTGCATTGCATCGTATACGACTCCTGCCTTCTTTGTGCATCGTGTACTGTGTAGCATTTACAGCAAATTCTAAAGTTACTTCACTGCCAATCTGCCAGTTCATTCTAAGCCTCCTTCCATCTTCGCCCATTTCATGAGAAAGAGTCAATTATTGTTCTTCCCCTTATGAAGGGCCTCTGGTCCCCTTTCCCAAAGTTGTCCTCGATCGTCGAAGTTTTCCCTTAGACCCCTTCCATGCATGAATCAACCGGCGTTTGTCCCTCCGTTTGTTCGACGGAGACCTGCACGGGTGGATTATCCACACCCGACTCAAAACTCGGTCGTCGAAGGAGCCTCACGGGCCCGACCCTCGGATCCGATCGGATCGTCCCAGCCAGCCCGCAGCCCGTTCAGGCCTCTAATCCCTCCTTCTCTCTCGCCCTCGCCCGATCCGCGTCCCGTGCAGGGCTCGAGGTCTATCATCCCAAAAGGAATCAAAGATTTTTCATTTCAAACCCTCGTGCGTTCCAAATGCGAACGGTGAGTCTCAACTGATATATAAGGCATAATCTCGCTGAAGATTTTCGCATAGGAAAAACGGCGGGTCTTCGACTATGGACATCACCCCTCAATCTTCATCGGATGCCAGGGCGTTCCAAATTCAGACGAGACGGCCTCATTCGAATGCACCAGGGCGGAACTCGTCAAAAACTTGCATACGTGCTACCGAGGGTTCCCTCATGACGAAATGCGTTTCTTCTCATCGATCTAGGGTGAGACTCTTTCGAATTCGCACGATGTGTCTCATTTATGAGACGGAAATAGCCTAAATTAGGACTTGAGTTTTTTACGTGTGGCACCTTTCCTTCATCGCCGTCGAGACTCCCGTAGTCATCGTCGGATATCATGAATCGAATGAAAGAGGATGAAGAGAACATTTCGACGATACCGAAGAAGCCACAGTCGCGGCACGGAATTTAGAGCATTAAACGGGAAAAGAAATGGGTTCATGCCCTCGAGAAGCTCGTGGCATCGTCAGCTCTTTTTCTCTTCATCGCCGTTGTTGTCGCGGCCACGTTATCTTTCAGACAAGTCGCAAACACGGACTGAAGCTATCCGATCTCGGGCCTGCAATTCAGACCTTGCGCGATTCCATGCAGCCCGACGACCGGAAGTCTCGAGTTTGCACTGCAAGGGCCCGCCATCTCCGCCTTCCAAACTCCCGCATCCCTCGAAATCCCGGACGCGAAACGTCTTGGAAGCCATCTCTTCGCGGACGACGACGTTCGACGACGACGCGACTTCTGCACGAAGCCAAATTTTACGAGGAAACGCAACCCTTTTTGGGTTCTGCACGACCGCGCCTCGACTCGTCCACGCCCAGCGGCCTCCCGAGATCCGAGCCTCAAAGCAGAATTGTGCGAAACGAGAGGTCGAACGGCTCTCCTCCGAAGGAGGGGCCTCCACCGCAAGGCCACCGGGAACCACGCTCCTCATTGGCGGAGAAGAGCGTGACGTCACGAGCTCATCGCGGAGATACGCCCGGAATGACACGTCCTTACATGTCGCGGGTCATCCGAAGTCTGCGCAGTCTGCTCCGAGTCCGAGGATGTCAAGTACTTGTGAAATCCCAGAGTTCGTCAAGTCTTTTCCCCGCACCATTCCCGAAGTGAAAGAAGGCTTTTCTTCCGAAACGCCAGGTCCTCCGTGAAGTGAGTTCCCTTCCCCTTTCATTTTCTGGCCAAATCACGAGGAATGGCATGGCCGTGGGGAGTCCTTTGACCTTTGGAGACCCCCTTGCCTTTACAGCCTTTAAACACAGCAGCTACGCAGACATTTTGGCCGAGAATGAACGCGCCGACGACGAATCTTGCTCGTCTTCTCATCGCATTCCTCCTCGTGAGTGTCTTTCCCTCTTTTTTTTATATTTATGATGATGTACGAAGACAGTGAATGAAAACGGAAGGACCAGCTAGCAACAGGGGCTCCTCTTATCAATACGTCACATGGCGTGATTTCTTTTATGGGAGGTATTTCCTCCTATCTCGCCGTGACTCATTAAACAAGCACGATGGGATCCAAACTGCGTTTTTCGATGATTCCTCGTGATCGTCTCTTGCCATACGCGTTGGACTGTTTGCTTAATTATCTTCGAGCCTAATGACGGCTTTCTGAATTTTCTTCGGACTAAAACATTGCGAAACGGTAACGTAACGAAGGCCGAAATCGGACGCGTTGGAATAAAACATTAAATAGGGTAAAACTATTTCAAGTTTGGACATCACAAAATAGATTGTTCTAAAACAAAGAATTTGTTCACCCTCAGAAGCAGCTCTTCCAAGCTGCGAAGAATTGTTTCTGAAAGAGAGCTCACCAGTGCTTGGTTTTGTAACGATGTACGTGATAGTATCAGAACTTAGGGACTGTCCGAACTAAGATGGTTTTATATGGGTTACCGTTGTTTCGGACTGCTAAAAAGAGGACGCTTTCAAGTCAGAAGAAAATTGAAAGGCAAAAACAGTGGGTGTGTCCGGGGGAAATATCCGGAAGTATCCGACCCCAAATTTCAACCCAAACGCGCGTGGAGTTTGAAGACTTGTCGATGGCATGACGGAATCGTCACTTGAATGTTTTTGTCTCCTTTTATTGTTAGCGACATTCGGGACCATAAAGTCCCACTGACGCAATTTCGATGAACGCAGACGACTGCGCTGATCCGATAACCCTGCACAACTGCGTAGCACAAAGATAAGGACGGACGGCGCATCGGGCCCGAGAGCGAACGACGTCTCTCGACCGTCCCTTCCTTCCCCTCATCTCCCGTTCCCCCCATCCCCCGTTCTCCTCATCCTCCGTTCCCCCCATCCCCCGTTCTCCTCATCCTCCGTTCCCCTCATCCTCCGTTCCCCCCATCCCCCGTTCCGCTCATCCCCCGTTCCCCCCATCCCCTGTTCCCCCCATCCTCTCCCCTCGTCCTTCGGGTCGTAGCGGGCCATGGGAACAGGCGGCGTTCTGCTTCTCCCGCTCGGCGATCTTGGGAACCGTCTTCCGAATGCAAGTAATGTTTACCCAAAAATATTGCGATGAAGAATTTTACTCTCTCCGCGGTCTGTCGTGAGGAAATTCGCCGGAGGAGAAAGGGTGTCCGTCTCTGCCATTCACAGAGCAGTGCAATAAGGAGAGCCCACCGCGAAATGCAACGAAGTGTAAACTGTAGGTTTACATCGGTAAAAATGGAACAATATCGGTGAACTTAGATTGGGACCTCCGTTAACTTCGATTGCCTGCGATTATATACCCATATAAATGCCTCGCCGTATATGTTAACGTAAGTTAACCTGTATCGACATAGTTCTATTTTCATCTTTGTTGCACTTTTTTTTAGGTAGTGATGAAAGCCTAACTGGAGAGAAAGAATCTATTGGGTTGTTAAGAAAGTCTTTGGAGTTTCTTTCAAATTTTGGCCATGCCCTTCGGCATTTTAGAAAAGTTTGAAAATTAAGCATGTATATAAAGGGCTCACTAATGCACCCTCACATAGTTTTCACTCCATCTTTGGTGAGCTCTGGACAGAGAAAATGGAAGAAAAGCGCGTGCACATCCGACACTGCCTGCTCTTCGACTTCGACCTGGGCATCTCTGCTACTCAGGCGCCCCGTCATCTATGCCAGACGGAAGGCCGTGACGCCCCCTCCCTCAACACCTGCCACTACTGGTACAGTCGCTTCCGCTCCGGCGACAGGAGCCTCGAGGACCGACCCAGGTCAGGACGTCCCACCTAGGTGGACTTAGACGCTCTGCGCAGCCTGGTGGAGGCTGACCAGAGAGCAACCACGCGCAGTCTGGCCGCCACTATCCACTGCTCCAACGCTGCCATCAACAATCATCTCAACTCTATCGGCAAGGTTCTCAAGATGGGAAATTGGGTGCCCCACACTTTGACCCAGTGGGACCTTGATGCCCTGTCTGAACCCTGCACCCATCTCCTCTCGCGGAGGCACAGCTTCGACTGGCTTGACCACTCGTACTCCCCCGACTTAGCCCCCTCAGACTATCATCTCTTCTGCTCCCTCCAGAACCACCTGCAAGGGAAGCACTTTGATACCCAGAACGTGCTCGAAACTGACCTGAAGCACTTCTTCAGGGCCAAGCCTCCGGCGTTCTACAGGAAGGACATCCACTCCCCGCCCGAAAGGTGGAGGAAGGTTGTGGGCAACGATGGTGCTTACATTGTGGATTGATCTTGTTTTTATGAAGAATAAAGGGAGAATGAACAAAAATGAAAAAAAAAACCAAAGACTTTCTTAACAACCCAATACAATTAAAGCTAGCTATTTGCCGTGACAAAGTCTGGATCGGTGATCGCCATTTATTGGCCTTTCGCTATGTCCAGCTGGACGAAGTGTTTTCTCTCTTTCGACTCAATCGAGGATCATTTTCTCGTCTCTGTTCTGAATGCAGCCAATGTTAGTTACCGTATTAGTCGCCGTAGTTACCTTGCGGTGATTGCGTCTGGGCGAGTCCTGTGCTCCATTATATCTGTCGCGAATGAATCCGTCGGCGAGGTACTTATACATTCATTAAAAACCGTATTTGAGGGCACGTCCCATGCGCCCACTCGGTGACCGAAAAGGGGCCGATGCAACCGTTGATCGATCGAATATTTCCCTCTTCTATAGTGGAGTATTGAGGACCAGAAGCGATCTTCCTCTGCAGCCGAGAGATACTTTGCAATGGTGGTTGTTTCTGCAGCTGGGGCTGGTGGCAGCAGGAGGAGGATGCATCCGTGCCGAGGAATTCTGTAAGACGTTTAACCGAAAACCGGGTGGAATCCCCTGTCCGTCTTCCCATCTGGAATGCGGGTCCTGCTTGGACGGGTGAGGAGGCTCCGTCGCTTCTCCGATCTCGTGCGACGGGCGAATCGCGACGAACGATCTCGCGTTCCTCTGTTTCTCAGGTACTCGGCCGAGGAGTGGTCGGGAGGGAGAGTGGCGGACGTGTGTCGATCGATCCGGACCGCGTTCGAGCTGGATCAGGACGATCCCCATCGTCTGGATCCCGGTGATCCCGATCGCTTGGATTCCGGTGATCCCGATCGCCTGGATCCCGGAGAGACCCCGACGCAACCCCAAGGGAGCTCGAACCTCGTGAACATCCTGGTCCCGATCGCCGTCATCTGCTTTGTTCTCATCGCAGTCGGACTGTGTCAGTGATATCATCTTTTTAGAGTTTGTATGTGCGACAGGGATTCTCACCATCGTTTGCCAGAGCTGTAATCATCGCACTTATTGCTTGCATTTAACGGCAATGTTCATCAATTTTTTTTTTTTTTACGTTGGTGTCAGCTATTTTTTTTCTTCAGCATTCATTTCATTTCTCCGCGTTCACTTGTACTCGTTTTCTAACTTTTCGAGGTTTCAAGACCTCCACTGCAGCCTGCTTGGCTCTTCGGGATTTTCTCGGCGAAATCGATGACCGACGATATGATTTCAGGGTTCAGGAGGAGGAAGAAGCCTCTTCCGCTAGACGCGGAAAGAAACGGGGAATCGGAGGAAGACCCCATTTTCCGCGGTTCCCTCACGTCCACGTCCACGGTCCGCTTCGATAAGAGGACCCCGGCCGTCTTCGCCTTCCCCCGAGGCAGGCCTCAACTGTCCCATCGAGGTGGGCTTAAAATTAAACTCATTCTTGAGGGAATATTTTCCAACGTGGGATTTTCGCCCTTGCTCACGTGCTTGCCGATGAAATTCATGGCAACAATTTTAGGTGTGAAGAAGGGATGAAGGGGGGAGGCTCAACAATGCTTATGTAAGCACAGGCTTTTTAAAAATACGAAATCAGGGGTATACATTAAATTGCAATAACCTCGGGATGGCTGGATGATTTTGCCTCATTTTCAGGGTAGTGCCTGACAACATTTTAGGTTTAGGTTTTAGGTTTTATTTAAAGGTGGCATCGGATTCACGTCAACGGGTTTTCTCCCAAACTTCTGCATGGCTTCAAGAACCTGTGGCTTGCAGGGGCCGTTACACTGCCCCCGTTTTTGTGCCGTTCGGGAGACCGTAAAACCAAGCAATAGACAAGATGGCAACAGCATAACATGCTGCGTCGGTTTACTGCTACAGGGCAGGGATTATTCATTAGGATTGCCGTATGAGCCTTCCACACGGAAACGGGATTGCACACTGGTCTCTGCAAGTCGGAGGCTCTGGAAATTCTCATCTGGAGGTTTGAGAGAGTAGGGAACTTCCAGGATGTCAGGGGCCTGGTTCACCTGTCACAACAGTGGGCATGGCCCTAACCCCACCTGGAGAAAAGCATGCTGTTTGACACTACCATTCTGGAGATGTGATATCACCGTGCATTACGCAATTTTGTGTAACGGAATGCGACTTCTCCTATCTACGCCTTATGTAATCGATCACGAGTGGGACGATAAATGTTGGTGGAAATGTGTCAACATTCCATTTCATATGACAGAACTAGCTATCACTCTGAAAAATGAGTTTATAAGAATGACCGTATCATCCCTTACTTTCGCAGTAAGTTTTTCACTGTAACAAAATGGGGAAAATTGCTTCCTCTCTGAAATTTAGCTACCTGTGCCGGTCGAGAACAGGTTGCATGGAAATTATTGTCATATTTTATTCTAGGAAATAAGACGCTTCCGAATGGAGAAGTAGAAGGAAGAGGAGGGGGAGGAGGAGGAGAAGGAGGAGGGGGAGGAGGAGGAGAAGGAGGAGGGGGAGGAGGTGGAGGAGGAGGAAGCGTTCGGGAGATGTCGTTGACGCATCAGGAAATTATTTCCTGTGAGGCTGAGAGACTTCTGCAAGCCACTCCAAATAATTGGGAACACTTCAAGAACAATCCTTGTTCTGCATTCCAGTAAGCAATGCCGTCGAAGGGAGCTTTCCCGATTTGAAACTCATGGATGGTGATTGGAATGAAGAAACAAATCCGGAATTCGTTCGTCTCTTTTCAGTTATGCGCCAGGGATCGAAACCAGAAATGAGAGGATGACACCTTCTCCAACCCCCTCTACCGACTCTTCCTCCATCTCCACGACATCAACCACCTGGTCACCACCTCATCCGTCGACTGGTTCTTCCCCCTCCTGGTCGCAACCAGAGCAACCCTCAACTCAATCACCCTCGCTCCCTCTCTGCATCCTTCCACCTTCTCCACTTGCACCAGTGACACCCTTAACCCAGTCACCCTCCGCTCGCCCTTCACCAACCCCTCCACCCTCCACTCCAAGTCACTCTCCTCGTCCCTCCCGTTCTGCATCCTCATCGTCCTCGAATCGATCACCATCTCCTCCACCACCAGGACCCCCACCAGAGGGAGGATCAGGATCGGGGAGGCAGTGGAAACGGACCACGTCGGTGGAGCACGTCCAGGAGATTCTATCCGTGTTTATCTCGGGTCACCTCTTCAGGTCTCTCTCATCACGTAATCATCATCGCGAAGAGGCTGGCCGTGATCCGTAACAGTGGCATTAATTTCGATCCTGGTCATGTATTACTCCAATTTATTTTCCTTCCTTCTGAGATGCCAATTTCGCAGATGTCGATTCTGATGTATATATTCTCTCTTGTCCTCTATGTTCTAAATTGATCCTGCCGATAGTTAATGAATTTGCTCAATGATTCTTACTGTTTGTTCTTTTTTTTTTTCAATGTCCACCTCTCATACTCAATCGGGTCTCAGTTGAAACCATGCGGAGGATCGTCCTCCTCTGTCCCCGGTCCCTGGCAACAGATTCGGACGGAATTCTAAGCCCCGAGCGATTCACACCTTGGTCGTTCCTCCTTGTACAAGGCTTACCGACTTCTACCGATCATCTTGGATTGAGAGCTTCTTTTTGGGATTCTCTCGGGGGACATGCGTCAGAGGTGCCAGAATTTTACTCTCCAAATATTTAAAAACTCGACCATGTGGTTCTCACTTGTTGCGGCACCTTGCATCCCAGGCAGCACACCACGTTGGGCCTACGTTGGCTGCGAGTGGGGGAGCGTTGGCCCACATCGCAGTGGGCTACCCATGTAGGCCCCACATCGGCGATAGGGCGGCAGCCAAAAATTGTCCTACCTCTGGGCGAGACATCCATATCAGCTATTTGAACAAAAAGTTTTCCACATTTGAAGCGAGATGGCGCCTATGTGGCCGCTATTTCAGTGGTATCAGGAAGAGTCACGTGATGAGATCCCAGTACTTTTCATGCAGCACTCGAACTTTTCCCACAGAGAACGTATGGGAAGAGGCTGGAATTCCTCTATTCACAAGTTTAAACAAGCGTGACCTTTTTCACTAACGTTTGGGAACGTGCGCGATGGGTTGCGATGTGAGAAGCGCGAGGCTGCCAATAAAAGTCCACATGCCACCTTGTTCTACGATGCGACGATTCAAGTCAGCGTCTTCATCTTTGGGCTGCCCTTCACTCGGTATCAGTTCCTCGTCCGCCCTTTGCCATCACGATTAACGAAGAGCAGGGGCAGACCGAGAAATTGGATCTGCTTTTCCTGTGCCGCATCTTATCACGTGGCCAGCCAGCGGCAGATATAGGGGCAGAGGAGGACGATCCTCCGCATGGTTTCAACTGAGACCCGATTGAGTATGAGAGGTGGACATTGAAAAAAAAAAG
>CAJPEV010002391.1:15307-45379 GCA_905338385.1 Darwinula stevensoni | reverse complement strand
TAAGCAACTAGGATAGTCAAAAAAACAAAACAAAACAAAAATACATAGCATTAAGAGGGTTAGGCCTTCCCTTAAATTAAGGAACGCTCGACCTCGACATGTGATATCGAAATGGGCGAAATCGCCTCTTGATATCACTAACTCTCTTGACTTGACTCTTGATACGGACATCTGGAATATTCCCGGCAGTTCCCGTAGAATTGATGAATAGAGAAAAATCGTAAAATGGCAATTTTCAGCGAATGCCGCCACATAATATTCAAATAAGACATACTGTACGAATGTATTTTGAACTCTCAGTTATCTAATGGAGGACAAAGCACGCATCGTGTCATCAGAAGCACCAATTTTCCCTCAGCAACGGTTTTCTGTGAGTTCTGCTACATAGGATTCAAGAGAAAAACGCCCTTGGAATTTCAAGCGCTTGCGTGTTCAGACTTGCACTGGACGCAGATTGAATTATTAGGATCGATCTCATCCTCGAGTTCTCGAGCTTAGAGACCTAAACGGTCTGCTGTCGAGCCCGATCGTTCCGACACGATCGGAGGATCGGACCCCTATAGCTCACTCGGCGATTCAATTTCGGTTTTGGTGTCTCCGTGATTCGAATCAGACCGATCAGTTGTGGCACAGAAATAAAGACCTATGCATGTCACCGGTGGACAGACGCAGTCCAACAGACGTTGGCTATCAAAGTGGATTCTGCGCAACAGTGCGTTAACTGGCCACGGACAGGGAGCTATTGTGTTCGGGAAACGATGCCCCCTGCTAAACAATGGAGGCTGCCTCGCTTCTCCCACCTTTTAAAGGAGTCCAACCATACCAAGCTGGATTAAATATTTGCTCATTCGATATCTTATGAAGGGTTGAGGATAGGTTTTCCCTCCTTGCAAGATTTTCTTTCCCTCGCGCCGTCTTTCCAAGCTGAGCTTAGCCACGAGTCTTATTCTCGAGCATTCGAAACGCAAATGGAGCCACGGCATCTCGGGGAGAGGAAAGATGAACACGATTTTAGGCTCATCATTTAAAATGTTCTGTGACAAGAAGAATGACGCAGGTTTCACGTGAGGGGTTTCCGAGATGAACGCGTACAAAGAAAGGCTTGCATATCGTGACCTTTGACCATTCGCCACGGTCAGGGGCTTCACCTTGAGAGTGCCGTAAAAATGGCTCCAAGGCCCTCCATTAAGTGCTTCACGATTCTTTTTATCTTCAGAAAGCATTGTGACTTTGCACAAACACTATTCAAGCCCCTAACACTGACCGCTACAGCCGTCAAATGACATCCTACGCCCATACACTGGCAATTTGAATGCGCATTCAAATTGCCAGCGTTCACAGTGTTTATATTGAACTGCAGCATGTCATAGCTTAAGTATTGAATATAATATCCTTTGCATGATCTCCGTGAGGTGCAACACAATAAAGTAATCGTTTTTTCAAAGTTCTTGACAGTCGCCTCACACAATGGTAATGTTAATCTGGTTACTTTTGCACTAGTGATGTCCTATACAATGTTTCTGCAATGCGCGAGGGGCATTTAGGTACACTTTTTCTTTCAAGCAGTTCATAAAAAGTGATCGGGTAGAGTTAGATCTGGGGATCTTGCGGGCCATTAAATTTTCACCCAACCGAAAGATGACGTGACCATTGAAGTGTTGCTGCACGAGATGTGGCCCCGTCTTGCTGAAAGGAAATGTCCTCGAAAGGAAGGCGCCGGCAAAGTAATTCAGGAATCGGGAACGTCTTAAGCATATGCACATAACGTTCTGCAGTGACAGCGCATGAGTTGCCCTCATTCATCTTTAAAAAGTACGGTCACATGGCAGCACTTTTGTACACAGCACAGTATGTTCGCGTGCTAGAGACGTAATTCCTGAATTACGTCGTTGGAATCTTCCTTTGAAGGACTTGAAATCTTTGAGGGGAAATGCACTTTCAACATCTCCTCCTACCCAATTCACTCGAATATTGCCTTTCAAGTGAAAACTCTCATGGGTTCTGCCCCTATTCACCTGTTTCTTCCTGTAATATTTTTATTCCACAAGATTTATTCTTTTTTTCGTGTTGGGTAAGGCAACAAAATGGATTTTGGCATGACAACATGAGGCTATGCGACAAGAGTACCTCTCGCTTCCCAAATTATCTATAAGCAGCCCTAAAAATTTTCTTCGGATGGTTTCATTATCATATACATTCAAGTGGGTGTCGATGCAATCTCTCAGATAGGAAAGGACAAGATTCTACGTAACTCTTCGCCTAAGGGATTCTCTCGGGATATGTATTGTCATAGCCCTGAGTCATCTCCCATTTATTTTATTTTTTTATTGACGAAAGATGATGCTATGCGTGATTCGTGCAATTGCTCGTTGCGCAAGTTTTACCGAATGCGCGTAAAAAAGGGCATGATTGCGTATTTCATGAAAAGAGTAAAAGCATTGCCTTTTGCGCACATTCCGCTTGCTTTTTTTTACGCAATAAGCAAGAGGAGTCCCGAGGAGGAAGTTTGCGAATCAATAGGATGTACCCATTCTTCATTGGATGCCATCGTGGATGCCAAGCTGGAGTTTAAACAGCTCACGGGCATAACGAGACAGCCATGAACGTATCTAAAAAAATGTTACCTTTAGTGTCGCTGAATTTGATGGAGACCTCACTGATCCCCCGAACATAACTGGGTTGGTTTCGGAAAGGAAGGACGGGAAGCACAAGAATGGAGCAAGAGATTGGGACGATCGACATACGTACGGGAAGTAACGCTTTGGAATCGGTAAAAGCGAAGATCGTAAAAATGCAAGGCATCGACACCGACACCGACATCGACACCGACACCGACATCGACACCGACACCGAGGAGAAACCGTTGCAATGATCGCTACTGCCATCTCAATAGGTGGGAGGCAGGGATTCAGAAAATGCCAATGTAAGACCAGGGGCAAAACCTCAAGATGTTCTTGTAAGAAAGGGGGGAATCGATACGAGAGCTCATGCCACTCTGGTAATTCCTATTACCTGCCCGAATCACAACTGAATATTGTTTGGTTGATGGTATTGTCAAACAGGCCCGGCGCGGGAAAGTGCGGGGTCGCAAGAACGCAAGCATGTCACCAGAACGCCTGACAGGACTTGCTATACGGTCAGCAGGTTTTTAGATTACAAGAAAGTGATCGATGAGCTGGTGGCAAAAGTTCCGAGGATACGAACGTTTCTCCTCGAGTGCCTTTCATGCGGGAAGGATGGAGGAATTAAAATAAATAAATAAGAATCATTTTAATGGATTTGGACGGTGACGGATTTCGCCCAGCTCGGTCTTCTCGCCTGTCCAGTAGTAGGAAGACCTAGGAATATTCTTCGTCTCTTTCAGAGCTTGGATCTCTTTCGGAATAAATCCCAGTGTTTCAACGCTTTTTTTTCGTTTTTTCGTTTTTTCTATCTTATTATTATTTATCTCTTTCTCTTGGGGCTGGGGCCCCTGGATTCTGTGTGAACCCGCTGCTGCCGCAGGGGACGCAGGGGTATTCGTATCGGTCCTGTTGTCAAATGGTCCTTAATTCCTTATGACATTTCCTATAAATTGTCACTTGCTTTCAATGTAATTGACAGTGTATGAAATCGATTTGGCGATTGCTCAAGGCATGCAATCGGCAGCATTTTTTTTGCCTATTGCTCGCATTTTGCAAGAAAAATTCTCATTCCATGCAATGAGCACATTGTTTGCATTTTTCATGAAATGGGCAAAAACGTTGCGCAAGAAGTAATTGTGTGAACCACACATAAAAATGATACCGGTGGAATATGGATATAATCGATATGATTTCCGCAAGCAAACATTTTTCAGGAAGTGACCGTTTAGGGAAAGGAATACGTGGCAATGAGATACATACTTTACATTAAAGATGTCCTGGGAATAGAAATCCCTGGAACACCTGAAAATGACCGCGCAACTCTCTATTACCCCCCCCCCTTGCCCTCTAGCTGAACGCCGTCCGCTGAACTCCCTTTGTGTCACCCGAGTAGGGCGAAATATGACGCCAGGGACCCTGGCTCGTGACCTGTGTTGATCATTGCTATGTGGAAACTTGACTTCAAGTGCCATTTCTCCCTTTGCGTACATCAACTGTGCTGAAACGTGCATCCTGGTCCTTTGTTAGAGTGAGGCTGTGACTAAGTCTAAATGCGATGTAATTGCAAAAAATCGCGTTTTTGTCCATATACTGTATACCAGCAGGGATATGAACCCTTCTATTTTCAGGCAATTTCGTCTGTGCTAGAGACGTTTTCGAATTCAGAAAGCCTTGCATGACATAATTTGTCGAGGGAGTAAAGCGAGTAGGAATCGGAAACTAAATTTTCTGGTGTTTTTGCCTTGCCATCGATTTCATTCGGAAGTGACCGTTATTAAGAGAACGTTGCGATATAGAACTTTTCTTAGAGTCGAGCTGACTTTATTTGGTACACTTGAGCATTTCGAACCGTTCCAGTAACACTTTCAAGCCTGACAATTTGAATGTGCTATGGGAGTAGGACGTTATATGACAAGTATTGGCTTGAAAGTATTAACATCTCACAAATGCACCCTTCGTACGATTTGAAATCAAGTGCCGAATTTAGTCTTTTTTTTTTAAATAAGTCTTCATTGCATGTCATTACAAGATGCATTAAGTTTTATGTGAATGACATTTAGACACCCTTTGAGTCCGGATGGAACTCGGGAGTCCCGCGTTTTCTTCGCATATGTTATAGGGCTACACAGCAATGCACGACCTTGAGGCCATGGCACGAATCTGAGTCTCAGTTTATAGTAGTTCACCTCATGTTGTCAAGTTGACAGCAGTCCACAGTAATATGAAGCTGCTGTATATCCTCCGGCACCTCAAAAATGTTATCGCCTTTTGCATTTATTTCAGATAATACATTTATTTTCTGGCCAATTTATTCTATGTTTTTGCAAACTAGATAATGGAAAGTAGTACAGGAATGCTGAAAAACATGACGTAAAATAGAAATGTGAGTACTAGCTGAACTAATTAAAAGTAAATACGCAATTATTTTAAATAATAAATATTTAATTTACTTAAGGAAACCATTTTTAAAGCACTTTTACTTTATATGAGCCTTACCGACGCCCCAAAGTTGACATTTTTTCAATGCCTAGAACATAATTCATGACTGAAAGGGTTAAACGCCTTTTACGTGGAAGACCATTGTGGTGTCTGGCTTTGTCGTGTTCGCATTTACCTTAATATGAACGGAATAACGTTTGCCAGACAACTTTTCTCCTTTTATTTAAAAATTAATATTAATGTTGCCTCCCTCCCAATGTCATCATTAATCTTGATGCGAGGTCAAACTGCTAAGGTATTAAGATCGCTCATGAAAGGTCAGGTGTACTTGTTATGGTCTGGGATGACCGCGCTTCCTTGTCTTGCGAGAGAAGGGCTGTCCTTGGCTGGAGGGCAGGATAGGGTGCCGAGGCTTGTATATGGGCTTCCCGAGAATTTCTTGGCTTGCCAGACAGGCTGAGGTGAGTTGTGCCTGAACGAGGCCTGTTCGTCCTCGCCCCGCCGCCCGGAGCGAGAAGGGGGAACGAGAGTGAAGCGGATTAACGGAGCATTGCTCTGGGGCAGGTGTGAATACGACCCGTTTCTTTTCCTTGTCCCATAGCCGCCTCAAGACTGGAGTCATAACCCCCCCCCGTACACAAGGCAATTTTTGTTTCACCAGCGTCGCGGGACAGTCGCTCCACATGAAATTGCTCTTTGTGCGGGGGATGCTGCGATGATCGCGCGACCATCGCCAGCATATTGCCTGAGCTCAATTTTTCGGCGATAAATATTGCCGTCAGGGCAGGATTAAGAAGTTGCGAGGCCCGGGGGCAACAGGCCCCAATGGCATTTTGCGAGGGATGAGGGCGACGGGGAGGTTTTTAGACTGGGATATAGTCGATATCCTGAAGTCTTGTCCAGCGTCCATCTCCTGCCTCATGAAGCACCATCATAAAAACGGATCAACGCTTGCCAACTGTGTTGACTGAAGGAGGCCCGGTTTTATTGCCATCTAAAGGAACATAGTCGACGCCCTGAATGCTTATGCATACGGCATTTGTCCGGCCGAGGGAGAGCCAGTTTGCGTCTGTCAACACCATGGGGACCCTAAATTTTATTATTGTGGAAAATAAGACGAGGGAAGCGCTTATGGCCTGTAAACGCATTTTGGGTGGAACGACACGGAATGTCGGGATACTGTGTAACAGGACAGGATGGCGAAGCATAACTGTGGCACGGGAAACCATGCAATAAAATTATATCGCATAATCTGAAACATAAAACATGCCCTGAAAACCGAATGAAAACACTCTTTCTTAAGGATGGGTTGCGTGAATTCGATATCCCACCATCTCTTATCTATATACATAATACATTAGATGCAAATCTGTCTGTGTCAGTGTGTCATTCCCGAAACTCCTGTTAGAGGGGTGAATATGTTTCCAGGAGTGAAATTTGAATGTGGTGTTGCTTTCATAATGCCTTATGAAGGTTTACACTATTCTGTGGTGCTACCTACTGAATGCTCGAGAAAGAGAGACGTTCCAGTCAGTGATCGGGTGAAAGAGCAGAACAGCATGTAAAAAATGTCGCTTCGCCGGCTGCTTCCAGGGACCATGAAACTGACAGAGAGAGCAGAAAGGCATGCATCAAATACTTTGTTTCCACTTATTTCACTCCGTACGTGCACGGGCTTTTACACTAATGAAAAGTAACGGGAAACGTCATTGCAAAGTCGAGATGGTATGGGGTGGATATGTGTTATTCACTGGTCATAAAGTTCCTGCATGCAATACTCTGCCAATTGTCGACATCAGGATGTAAATAATCCTTAGTCGCGCCGTTACCCTTAGAGCCTTTTCGTGGCCGCCACAAGCACAATATCCAGTGTGTCGACTAGTCTGCATCCTGAATCCTTGTGCAGGGGAGGACCACCATGTAACGGTCACTTGTCAATTCAGATGATTGTAAGGCACCATATTTTATGACTCTTTAAAGAAGAAAGGAGCTGATGAGGAGGAGGATAAGGAGCTGATAAGGGGAGGTTGGGGGAAGGCGAAAGTTGGTTCTCACGCCCCTCAGTCAGCTCATCCAAGGGAAAACGACATGGACATAATGGGACTTTGTTGGGAAGGGGTTACCGCAATGAGGACTGCACCTTTTTTAAATTATCGTTTACGCACTTTCAACCCTTTCATTCCACGCACTCCTCTTGCGTTGGAGTAAACTGCTAGCTATTGGTGGCTTCTTCCCTTCGCATATTTCATAGACTTCCCCTTGTGACTTTCCCTTATGAAAAACTCCATTGGGAAAGACAGAATTGACAAAAGCGGAGGAAAGCCACCCAAGGCGAAAACACGAAAAGTCACCAAGAAAATGTCAAGCAGGTTGTCAAGCAAAACAGTGAAAGGAGGGCCTCTTCATAGCTGTTTCCTGGATAGTCCTTATTGGCCCTTTCTTACTTCTTTAAAATTTGAAGTTTATTTCAATGCATTGCTTCAGCTTCGCTTAGTTTTTCTGTGGTTTTCATCCCACCCGAGATGAAAACCTCTTCCCGTTTTTACCAAGTCTGGGGTTCTCTTTTCTTGGTGGGATTTTTCCGAACCCCAGAAAAACATCAGGTTTTCCCGATCGCTTCATCTTTGTTCCCGCTTTCTTCAGAGTCCCGAAAACGCCGTGCTTGATAATTTTCGGTGCTGTATTCCGGTGGATTCAGAACATTTTTGTTGTTTCCTTCACGTCTTTTCCATGTTTCTTTTCACAATAAGAAGCACTCAGCGCCCGTTTCGCCATAGAAGATAAGTATATCATCGGTCTGTCGAAGAGCTTCACTCACTTGATCTGGTATACAGCTTCTTTCTGGTACTTGCTTGTGTAAGTACTACCTTGTCCTTCGATTTCTCTGCTCTCCCAGGCGGTTTTATCCCTGAGTATCATAGTTGATTTCAGTGTTCGCGGTCATCGAAACTTAAAAACAAGCTCTATCGAAAAACTACCACAACCAGTCCGTTTCCCATGGGATTTTTAAATTGGAGGCAAAGATTAATGTTGGCCCCTTCAGGCTGGAGTCAAAATAATTTCTCTCACCCCTCCTTCTCTTCCCTCCATTCCTATATTCCTCCTCCCCCTCACAACGACCCTTCTAAGGGCCACGACGTTTCGACATCGTCAAATGTGCAACCAGAACTTCAGCATGAATCAAGTAAGTTCAAGTTGTTATTTTTCTGTCATTAATTTATGCACATTTCATGTTACGTCTCAATCGAATTACTTCTAAATTGACTCTTTCAACTCACTACTTGTTTCGAGGAAGCAAATAGGTAACTTTTTTGGAATGGATGCAGTTAGCAACCTAAATAAATGGAACAAGAGAGGACGGCGCGGTAAAATTTAGTGAGCTATTAATCCGATCAATATGCATAACCCTTCCATTTCTTTGTAAATTCACGTCTTTTGTGTTTTATGAGTTATGAACAGCTTCATTTGTAGCAACGCACTGGATTAAACCTCGGAAAATGCAGTCAATACAGCCGCAGACTGAAGAGTGACTGTGGGTCTGATAGCTCATCTAAAAGTGACTTTCATGCAAAATAAGGCGCGACTCTGATAAAACAAGATTAAGAAATTTTTTATAAAATAAATAAACATGTATGAGGGGACAGCTTTAGGAATTTCGCTGTATGCTAAAAATTTCACTGCATCCGTGCATTAATATTTGCACGAAAACATGTGCATTTACGTATAGTCCCAATCGCGCTTATCCCTTGAAAGAATGCCTTCTTCATTTGACAAATACTCAGATTCGAACCATTTGCATCTGATTTCCAGTAGGATATGAACTCCGATTGAATTAGTTCAAAATAATTTATTATTCTTTTCAGGGTGTGAAGTCCTTGAAATGAGTGAAAAGTACGTTTTCTTTTTGCCATCTTGAGAATTTGTGTAACTGATGATCATCAAGAATCAAACTGATGCTGGTAAGCGTCTCACAATGAAAACCAACCGCAAGAGGCCTTGTCCTGCCATCCGAAGAGTGAGACCGCATCAGAATCCCAAATTTGTGGAGGTGAGAAACTTATAATTCCTGGAAGCAGATAAGAACAATTTCGGGCGTAGATTGCGCCTCTTTAGTGATTTGGCAACGTTGTTTCACGAAGGCTAATTAGTAACCAATCAGGGCCGGCCTTGAATGCATGTATGAATCAACATGAGATTCCAGAGAAAAAGGAAATAACTGTTGTAGAGTAAATTGCATTCCTCAAATTTCTATCATTTTAGTCTCACTTGCTACAATGAATATTTCCCTAGTTTGACTTCGAGGGGACCGAAATTTCTGTTGCACTGCCATTGAGATGCATACTTGGGAGGAATAAGTTGACTTGAAACATCGTGAAGGAATATCGGAAAAGGAACAGCCGCAGTGATTTTGTGGAGAGTTCAAATCGATGGATTGTCGCCAGGGAAACGGAGGATCATCGAGACAAATTAACTTGAGTGACACTTGATGAAACTCCTCAATCTCTCCTTTTTAGCCATGGTAGTGATGAGTTGTTTGAGAAATTCTGTATTCAGTTAATCAAGTTTAAAACAGTGAGAGTCTAAGTCTCATCGAGTTTCAAATCAAGTTTAATGCATTCCTGGTTTACCATACCATTTCCTGTTCTTTAAAGATTCAGTATCATTTGCACTTTACTTTCAAGATGTATTTATGCTTGCAGTTGCGTTTCCACCACTCCACTCCGTTGGGGAACAGCCAACGGAGAACGGGGAATCAGGAAGTGCCACACTGAGCTTTCTGCATCCGGATTTACAACCAAGGACAGTTTCGAGACTCAAGTGAGTCAAAGTGATGATGCCAAAGATAGCTTTTGAAGACCCAAAGTTGAACTTCTGGAGCATGAATTTACACATTCCACCCTGGCCTCCTTTTGACTTGCGGAGAGATCATGAGGGA
The DNA here is from genome assembly GCA_905338385.1 of Darwinula stevensoni. Taxonomy (NCBI): domain Eukaryota; kingdom Metazoa; phylum Arthropoda; class Ostracoda; order Podocopida; family Darwinulidae; genus Darwinula; species Darwinula stevensoni. The sequence goes on along the minus strand of CAJPEV010002391.1, from coordinate 35,380 downwards.
CCCATTGGCTGGTGACCCTTCTAATACCAAGATGTCCGTGCAGGATGTCATTCACGGCTGCTGACCCAATCCCAAGTAGTGTCCGAATGTCCACATATGTAATACGATTGGCCACTTCCAGCATCTTCAGAGCAATGACTACATTTTCATCCGTCACTGCAGTTGATGGCAGGCCGCAGCGAGGCTCATCCTTCAAGGACACTCTTCCCCTCCGAAACTCTGCGAACCACTCAAAAATTATATTACGAGACAGTGCTTCCTCTCCAAAGGCTTATTTCAGGCGTTCAAGAATCTGCTTTAGACTGAGACCACTTTTGAAGTCATAAAAATTATCGCTCGGAAATGTTTAAGTGAGAAATTCTTGAATTCAATGAATCCCCGAACATGGGACTTTAAAAAATATTTGTAAAACCTGTTCCAGGCAACGATGAATTTTGAAAGTTTTTGAATAGGCTCATACTGATTGTCCTAACTTGGAGAATAATTATCAGTCAGAGAAGAGGCATGAGAAGGCCGCATCCAGAAACTTTCGCAGTAACCCTCGTATTGAGGTTTCAGGGAAGCATCATGTATGAACCCTTTCACAGCTTGGTTTTTTTTATTTAAAAATATTTTAAAACCTTAACTATTTAGAGAAATTATTTAAGTTTATTTTTCTTACCTTTAGATTTGGGCTTTAGTCCAATTACATGCCCTCAACAGCAATGAGGATGTGGTCAACATTTTCTCACTGGCGCATCTTCATTATCACTATCGCTACCTGTATCAAACGAACTATACACAGACACACCCTCTTAATTCTTCATTCATGAATATATCAGAAATATCTTTATCGGAACGATTCCGACCGCGAGAATTGCTTGGCAGTGCCATTTTCTCAGTACTATTTTTGGCGGGAGGAAACATGTGAGGGCGCCCTCTACAAAAAATTGTTCGATTACGTTCAGAGTGAAGCAAAGTCGGTGCAAGCAGTTCAGAATAAGTCTATATAGTTGGCAGCACAAAGGACACATGGGGAAATAAAAGATAAACCGAAAGTTTTTAAACGGGTATACCCGGGCGTAGCAGTGAAAGGGTTGAGCTCAGAACCCAAACCAGTATTGACATTGTCTTTTATATCCTCTTATCTACATACTAGCGCACTTGCAGATGTCTTTTTGACCGGATTTTGTCCGGTGAACTCCTCCCAGAAATAGGAGGAGTTCGACGGACACTAATATTTGTTATATAATAGTACATATTACTTTCCCCCAAGAATGTAATGCATGTTGGCATTTTCATCAAGTAAAGACAGACAATTTCATTTTCCTGTAATTTGTGTGGAGATTAAAAATACTACTTACCATAGGGCTCTCTTGAAATCATGAGTTCTTGACATCGTGTTGCGTCATTTTCATTCTGTTCAGCTTGATTATAGCTTCATTAAGTAATACTGAATCATATTGAAGGCACAAAGCAGCCGCACCGTATCTGAGAATGCCATTTTCACTCTCTTTGACTTCGGTACCTCTGGAGTCGAAGTTCTTCACGTAAGGTGAGTGAACCAGTCAGGTTTGAAGGATCGGAATTGTTGTACATTTGTCCAGTTCTTGCTGAAATAGTTGGAATGTCTGGTTATAGATGCATTGCAGTTGAAGCGGAATCCTTCATTATCATACTAGTATTTCCTTTCACTCGACTCGGTCATTGCCATACTTACTCTGGTGAGCTGAATTGATAATTGATCGTTATAGAAACTGGCTCATCACATATTTTTTATTCACAAGCAGTCCAACTGCCTGCTGAGAGGAACTTAGGAAATTACTTCTTGAGAGGAAATGTCAGAAAAGCCACGAAATATATTAATTGGAATCTGACTTGAGGAACAGGACCAGTCTGGGATTGCCGATTTCCTACTGCAGGGAACATTTTTGCCATCCAATAACCCCTTGCTGCATCTCATGCCATTCAGGCGGCGGTGATAGCAGATTGTCCTCTTCTAGGAAGTTTCTTGAGGAAATGGACTGCAATGGGGGCGGTGGAGGCAACTCACTGTCCTCTTCAAAGAAGTTTCCAGAGGAAATGGATGGGAGAGGGGGCGGTGGAGGCCAATCACCGTCCTCTTCAAACAAGTTTCCAGAGGAAATGGATGGGAGAGGGGGCGGTGGAGGCCAATCATCGTCCTCTTCAAAGAAGTTTCCAGAGGAAATGGATGGCAAGGGGGGCGGTGGAGGACACTCATTGACCTCTTCAAAGAGGACAGTGCAATTGTCTTTAGCTCGATTGAGCGCAACAGCGATGGAAGCCTGATGTAATGGAGGAGATACATCTTCCTCTTCGGGCTTCTTGATCTCTTCCTTTGTTTGACAAATGAGTTCATCATGGTCCTTATCTAGGAGGATCGTGCCGGACGGAAGAGAATATCCATTTTTCCCAACCTTGAGGTAGAGTCCCTCGAGGCGTTCCTTGATTGCCTCATTGAATGTCACCGTACAACCACCACCCATATGTACCTGTAAGCACATCCCTCCCAATATATATGGCATGCATATTTTAATGAAAAATGAAGATATTATTAAACGTATCTGTTCATTCAAAGCACTGGCCGAAGTGTATGATTCTAATACTATGAGGTTTCTCTACATATGATATAACCGTCGGGTCATGTGGGACCATCAATCCGTGCATTCTCTGACAAAACCACCTTAAGCACAGCATATACGAGGACGGTTAATCTAATTCGCGAACTCGGACTCAAGAGGAGGACTCCTGCCCTTGCCTGACCCTGTCTGCGAATTAAATGGGAAGACCTCGGAAAATGCTTGGTAATTCGTTCTTAACCTTTTGCGCTGTCTTTTTCGTAACACTTTGGAAAACGTCGGACCTCATGCGACATGAGAACGCAAATGGTTACGGAAGGCATACGACTGAAGGGACAATAAATGAAATTTGCAGTTCCCAAGACGCAAGCGGTAGAACGGTTAGTTTTCTCTTAATAAAACTTCGTTGCTTTCATGACACGAGGGCTCCCTCCTTGTATTCTTAGTGGGCTTTATAGGAAATGTCGAAATCCTTGGGAGCTTCTCCTCAAACAAATAAAAGAACCAAGAAAGAATAAATATCCATTTCATCGCATAAGGGGCGAACAGTTAGTTACGAGGGGTAGCCTGAAAATGTTTGGCTTGAGATATAAGGGAAAATGATAGACTGTTTGAACAAATTTTATATTTCGTATTACCTCTCTGGATATTAAAATGATTTTCCTGGATGTGAGATTGCTCCAAGCTGTATTAAAAGAACCAGCGACTTGAATAACATCATCATGATTGCAACGGAGAAATAGAGGTCCGTGAATGAATTAATGTCCTCTGATGACACATTCTGACTCAAAATGCATTCTTTGTATGAAAAAACGCTATTGTTATTCTATGCGATTCCTATGCTTCGAACACTGAATCCCTTCATTTTAAGCGCAACATCCAACGCGATTTGAGATTCATTCTAGACCGTTTGATTTTGAATGTTTCTTTTTTCTCTTTTTGGACTTTTTCCATCGAGGAACCTACCTTGTGGTGGTCTCGGATGTCGAATACAGGACTTTTATAGAACTGAGTTGGATAAGTGATTTCATTCAGATCACTCTTGAAAACCTGGCAGGTAGGAAACACCTATCAGAAATTAAATGCGGAAGAAGTAGTACTCCGTGAAATAGCTTCAATTATTACAACTGATTCATGCAGTTTCGACAGGATTTTCAATTTGCATATAATGCATAAACGTCCTTTCAATATAATACATTTTCTGTCGTGAATGCTTTGAGTTGTGCTGCTCGTTAAGTCCTCTCGTTAGATGTACAGTGAGGGACGAAACTGTGTGAATGTTTGACACAGTTCCAGTTGATGTCTCATAACTCAAGTATGACGTGTTCAGCAGCTGTTCAAAGTAAACCATGTCATTGACACAGTTTTGCCCATCACACTCGGGCATACAGAAATGCGAATATGTTTATACTCTGTGTATTCGCCTTCGGCCTTCAGCACTACCAGTATCCTTCTAGACATGCTCTCGATCAAGTTCAAGCATATTTGGATGGGAATGGCATCCCACTTAGTTGTGACCCGCCACGACAACTCGTGGATGCGGACTGGCTTATTTTCGTACACAACTAGTCTTCGCATCAAGTCTTCCCCGCAGATCTTCTATTGGGTTGAGGTCTGGTGACTCCTGGCCATTATAGGACCTCGATTCTGTGGTCATGGAAGCATCGGTGAGCCATCCGCGAGGCGTGTCTCGGATCGTTCTTTTGCTGAAACACCACCTGCAATACGGCCAAGAGTGTCGCATATGAATGCTAAATACAAAGAGGGATATATGTGAAGGTGTATGCAAGCATCATCGAAGACGAATTGCTCAAGAGAGTTGAGCTCGACCGGATAGAAGTAAGTGAGATGGTGTTTCAGGAAGACAATGATCCGAGACACCCCTCCTATCCCAATGGCATCTAACTTCTGTTTGCTCACACAAATGCAGACAAATATACATTTAGTGAATATATAAAGCTCGACATATCCTGAAACACGAAGAGAGCGACAAAGCGTACTGAAAAATGAAAGTACGAACTACCTTTAATTGGAATACGTTATAGCCATTGCTAAGTCCTTGTTTTCCGTTTCCCGCCCACCCGTCACATCTTGTCCAGAACTTCTTGGCCAATCATCGAATCCCGCAAGTTCTACAGCCCCCCTATTCACCGGACATGGCTCCGTGTGACTTTTTCTTTTTCCCAAAGTTGAAAATGCCATGGAAGGGGAAGCGGTTTGAAGACACAGAGGAGATAAAACGTAATGCGACGACGCAGCAGTTGGGTATTCCACAGAGCGAGTTCCAAAAGTGTTTTGAACAATGGAGGACCGCTGGAACAAGTGTGTGGGGTCAGAAGGGGCCTACTTTGAAGGGGATTAGGACCGCAACACCGTAGTTTAGAGATTTTTTTTTCCCGACCATTGGTCGGATACTTTTTGATCAGACCTCGTATTGCGCAAGGAGAGCGGCAGCCTTATCCATCACAGTGTATAATAATAGTAATATATTATTTATTCCATCGTTTTTGCTAGACCATTTGGCTCATGAGTTCTTCATGAAATCAAAAACTACAAATGTACATATAGAGGCAGAAGGTGAAAAGAAAAAAGCAATAAATCAATGAGTGCTACCGCGCCCATTACCTATCTTCAACCCCTTCCGGCAACAAAATTCAACCGTCTCGTATTCCTCTCTGAGAGCATCAACAAGAATTAAATTTGGCAACATTGTTCATCTCTCCTACACAGAGTCGTTCCAGTCAATATGGAGCTCCATCTCCCCAAGGTTGCGAAGATCACTGAATTCGATTTTACTGAATATGAATTTTGTTCCGTTATTTTTTTCCTACCCCCTGGATAGTCGCTCCTGGGAGGCTTGTGGAGGAAAGAGACCAACCAAACGAAACATATTGACCTGGAGGTGACAAAAAGTGTCATTTTTTTGCTTCCAGTGTCTCATTTCGCCATAAAAATGAAATTAGAAGTCGTTAATTTAGGCTTAGGAAGATGACACCAATCCCATACTCCAGTGCTGTCGGATGTCATGCGTTAATTATCCAAGATTCATTACTTCTTCGACCTTAATATCGTTGTCTGCATCTTCTCTTTTTAACATGGGAGACATTATCGTGCTGAATTCATGGGATGAGCTGAGATTGAAGCTGTGGTTTGCAGTGGCCAATGCTTTTTGTGTAATACGTAGAAATCACATCCGAACATCCCTAAATTAACATGATGACTGCCAGCGTGTATGTCATGCTTTCTAAAAGCACTTTCTTCTCAGAACGAATCGAGACGATTCGAGGAACTCTGAATACGATAGGCCTAATGTTTCCCGACCGCACTGAAATGGCTCATAAAACTCGAAGAAGACCTACATTCGGTCTAACGTTACACGTTTTCTGTTAAATGTTCCATGAAAGACTGAATTGGCCTGCGATTGGCGTAACGTTACACGTCCTCGACGAGGTGTCTCGAAGACGGGGGATTAATCTTTATAGGCCTAATTGGTCCATAGGCCGAGGATTGAGTTTCTTATGAACGAAAGAAGGTAGGCCTAGGCCTGACCCGAAGACAGTCCGTCAGTTAGGCCTAGGCCTAAAGTTACTGAGTTCCGTAGAGAAAGGAGGCCCAAGCAGCATGTTCACGTAAACAAGATATCATAAAAAACGTTTGTTACATTTAAAGAACGCTAACCCATGAAAATGACATCAATTTTATGCAAAAATTATGTACTTATATTTACGTTACCAAAGTGTACGTTAGAAAACGGCATAGGCCGTTCGCCTTTTATGGTCGACTGTGCCTCTCCTCCTTCACTGCATACTCCTTCCTTTTATTTTTTTCCTGTTAATCAGGGGACAGTTAGAACAGTTAGTTTTGGTCTACGTACACAGGATCGGATTGCAACGCATGATTCAATTTACCCAGTGAATTCTCCCAGTTTTTGTGAAATTTTCCTTTTCTCCACACTTTCCTTATCGAGCCATGGATAGTGGATAAGTCTTTCGGGCACGGATTCCACTGGAGCTTAATTTCTTCATAGCTGTCGGCTAGAGGTTGTCTGCTCTCCTGAGCATCGTTAATTCCTTTTTCACAGGACACATTGCATTGGCTGCCTTCTTGCAGCATGAGCGTAAGCTCGCTCTAGCTAATAGGGTGTGCATTTGTGGGGATTTTGAGAATGACTTAAGCAGTGGTTTCTTTCAATCAACAGCCTTTCAGTTATACTCTTTCATTTTTTTTCTACAGGGTGTCCCGCAAGTCAGGACCCATAGGAAAAAATTAGTAAAATTACAAAATAGTCCAAAAATGTATTACATAATCTGTTCAAAGTGTCCGCCGTTGTGACGCACACATAGTTGAAGACGCAATCTCCACTGCAACCGCACTTTCTGAATGACAGTCGCAGAAATTTCTTGACACGCCTCCACAATGCGTGCTTTAAGGTGGAAAATGCTCTGAATTTTGAATAGAAATCCCTATGGGTCCTGACTTACGGGACACCCTGTAGCTTATTTTGGCTCTAGTGGAATTACCGAAAAAGATCTTTCTACACTGAATGTTTGAGCAGGACCGTGCCCCTGATGAGGATCCTGCTATTCTTTCAGATCCCAAAGGCTCCTTTCCTTTCTTCTCTTTTAAAATTCCATTATCTTACCTTTTGCAGTCGGTTGTCTTGATTAGCCAGCTTAGGGATCTCATTACTTTTCTCCTATATATATATATATATATATATTTATTATTTATTTATTTATTTATTTAACCATATCACCATATTTAAAAAAAGTGAACTTCAAGCATTTACCTGCTCACAAACGGTTCTTGAATCCAGTGAGTCACTTTGCCATACAAGACTTGTGCGTGGCTTGGTCCTGCCAGAGAGAGGACTTTGGAGTGCATCTCTGAGAAACGGGTAGAAAAAAAGAGATAACTTGTTCAGAAACCACAGAAACATTGTCATCGCTCCTTTCACAAGTAAAGGCAATGCGATTACTTTGGTCTAGGATTTCTTTTGCATCCAATAAGCTGAAATGCTTACAGAATTCACGATGAATGACTAACCGAATTCGCAGAAATCATGAAATGCATAATGGAGTTAAGCAATGCACTGAACAAAGAAGGGATTAACGTTATTGGGAGCGGAAATTACTTGCAGAAACTTCATACGAAACTTACCTTTAAGCTCTGTGTTCATCGGCAGAGTCGTATGTAAGAACTTTAAACATAAAAAGCGATGCATAATTGTCTATCTGATGTCTAATTCATGAGGTGATTCAAAATAAACGCTCCACCGTTTTCTGCGGTAGAAAGTGAAAGGCTTCTGAACTATTTTCTCGAATTTCTGATATAGCAAAACAGAAGGCACTAGAAAGTTTAAACTTGGCAAAGAAGAACCAGATATATAGCTGAGTAAAAAAAAAATTTTACTTTTATTGTATATAAAAGGTGGTGAGCTGACTGACACAAGTCGCATACTGAGTAGAGGAAATTTTACTTTTTTGATACATGCCATAGGGGCACACTTTTTCGGGGAACATATTTTCAAATAGTTCTCCTTGCTTCAATCAAACACATTGAAAATTAAATCTTGGCAAGAACGTGACTGCTGAAGCACTGAGCTCAGGAAAAATGTCAAATTTTCAAAATATTGTAATTTTTTTTTTTTTTTGGGGGGGGGGAGAACATTTCTTGGGGTACGGTACGTTTTCAAAGAATTTTTCATATCCTACCGAATCGGGCAGAAATAGAAAAGTAGCAGCTGGCGCACGCATAACGGACGTGATGTTAATTTAATGTAAAATTCTACTTTTGTTGTGCGTCTCCTCATAGCACTCCTCATAGGTGGGTCCCTTTACCAAGTACATTTTTTACCGCCAGTACAAAGGGGAAACGTATAAGGCTTCAACCGGGTGGCATGGAGTTCCCTTAGTTTACATTTCAGAGGAAAAAATATTTCTTAAGTCCCCTTTTTTCTGATCCAACGAAACAAAGACAAAAAATTTAAACTTCCCTCAGAAGTACTTATTTCACGGCTGAGTACAGGAAAAAACCTACTTTTGAAATTTGTCCCATTGACGTATATTACATAGGAGGGAAGTAATTCAAAACGTATTCTCCACCCTTACAAAAAGGGACACATGAACAGATTTCAAGTTAGGCACACTAGAATTCATAGAAGCAATGATTTTTATAAAAATGAAGACTTCCGTTGCCATATGTCACGTATTTCAATGGGGACGCACTTAATGTGTTCACCATTTCGCAAAGAATGAATCAATTAATCACTGTTCAAGGTAATGGAGCGCCGAAGGCGCGACCATAGCGAGTTTGTTTGCCCTTCGGGCAAAAAAACTCCCTAATCTAATATATATAGACGATCGTGACTGACTGACTGACGCTAATTCTAACCATGTTCCATAAAGGTTAGACATCTGAAACTTGGTAAACATGTACCTTTTGGGTTGCTGAGTTGAGAAAAAATCCAACTTTGGAGGTACATGTCCTGGGGGTACACATTTTGGGGGGATGGGTTTTTTTGAAATATATATCGTGATGGATAAGGATCTCATCAAGAGATACTATTGGTCGTCACCCTTTCGGTGGTGTATTGGTAGCACAACTGACCGGTAATTGTGAGGCCCGAGTTGAACTCCCGGCCATTCCATGCCTTTTTTCTTACTTCTCTTGCCATCCATGTCGCGTTGCTTGAATAAAACGGAGAGACATGGAAAGCTGAAACGTGGCATGGACGTGCTTACCGACACGATGAGTTCAGGAAAAATGCAAAGTTTTAGATCCATGCACTGGGGGAATATTTTTGGAGGCCAACGTTTTCAAGTGTTTTTCGTCCTGGTGTATTGAGCTATTGTGGAAAGATGAATCTTGGTAGATAATTCTTTAAGAAGAAACTAGATGGTTTCATAGACAGGCAAAAAGGTGGGGGCAATCTTAACGTTAGATACTAGACAGTAAGCAATTAGGATAGTCAAATAATAAAAAAACGAAACAAAGCAAAAATACAAAAATATTTAAATTTAAGAGAGTTGCCCTACCCTAAAATTAAGGAACGCTCGACCTCGACACATGATATCGAAATGGGCGAAATCGCCTCTTGACATTACTAACTATCCTGAATCCTGAATCCTAATTACCTACCAGGATGCCGCGTAAAGACAAATTCAGACTTTGGAATGAAATGCCCTAGGGGCATGCATTTCAAAGGGAGATGTTTTCACATAATTTTTTTCCATTAGTTAAATCAATGGATATGGAAAGCTAGAACTTTGTATGAATGTGACTACCCAGATCAGGACTTAAAGAAAAATATTATGCTTTCGGGTGCGTCGGCTTTTCCAAACATGATTTTTCACCAGCGAAAAAGGCAAACGTATAATATTGAAACTTTGTGGGCATGTAGTTCACTGAGATTTGATTTCGGTAAAAATGGTAATTTTCGGTTAAAACACCCGAGGGCACATATTTTGCAAATTTTCCTGAATTTTCTGATACAGCAAAACAGAGGTTGCTATAATGTTTAATCTTGGCAAAGAAGCACATGATGAATAGCTGAGTAAAGAAACAATTCTACTTTCATATTATATATAAATGATCGTGAGTGGCTGAATGCCTGACATAAGTATCTGTTCACATGCTGAGTTCGGGAAAAAATGCACTTTCGTGATACACGCCATAGGGGCACAACTTTTCGGGGAACATATTTTCAAATAGTTCTCTTTGCTTCAATCAAACGAGGACCCATGGAAAGCTGTAACATGGCAAGAACGTAACTGGTGAAGCACTCAGCTCAAATGTCTAATGTCAAATTTCCAAAATATTTTTTGGGGGTTTATTTCTTCGGGACGTAACGTTTTCAAAGAATTTTAAATATCCTAGCGAATCGGGCAGAAATAGAAAAATAGCAGCTGGCGCACGCATAACGGACGTGATGTTGATTTAAGGAAAAGCAAAGGAAAAGAGCGTCTCCCCAGAGCACAGCTTTTGGGTGGGTTGCTTTTCCAAATATATTTTTACCGCCAGCAAAAAACGGAAAACGTATAAGTCTGAAACTGGGTGGCATGGAGTTCCCTAAGTCTATATTTCAGAATAATAAACAATTTTCGTTAAAGAAAAATCCGGACTTTTTTCAGTCCCATTTTCGTGAATTATTTTTCGATCCAACGAAACAGAAAAAGAAAATTTAAAACTCCCTCAGAAGTACCTGTTTGATGGCTGAGCACAGGAAAAATCCAACTATTGAAATATGCACCCTTAGCGTAGATTATAGGAGGGAAGTATTTGAAAATGTATTATCCACCCTTATAAAACGGGACACACGAAAATATTTCAAGTTAGCCACACTAGAATTCATAGAAGTAATGATTTTGATAAAAATGAAGACTTTCTTCCCAATATGCCACATATTCCAATGGGACGTACTTTAAATGCGTGTTTGGCATTTCGCAAAGAATAAATTAATTAATCACTATCCAAGGTAATGGAGCGCCGAAGGCGCGACCACAGCGGGTTTGTTTGCCCTTCGGGCAAACAAACTCGCTATGGTCGCGCTAGTAATATATATAGACGATGGTGACTGACTGACTGACGCTAATTCTAACCATTCGGGCAAACAAACTCGCTATGGTCGCGCTAGTAATATATATAGACGATGGCGACTGACTGACTGACGCTAATTCTAACCATGTTCTAGCGAAGTTAGAAATCTGAAACTTGGTGCATATCTCGGTGTTGGATGCAGAGTTCAGAAAAAATCCGACTTTGGAGGTACATGCCCTGGGGGTACACATATTTGGGGTGGGAAGATTTTAAAGATATATATTGTGACGGATTAGGAGGGCATAGAGAGGGCTAATAGGATGAGCAGGGTTCGGTGGCGTAGTAGGTGGTATACCTAAATAGTAATGAGGAGGCCCGGGTTCAATTCACGGCCATTCCTTGCCATTCTTTCAGCCTCTAATTTTATCAAACCGCTTTACTCTTCCCCCCTTCGGAACATTATTTTTGCTTTAGTAAAACGGAGAGACATGGAAACCTGAAACTTGGAATGATCATGCCTACCGAGACGATGAGTTCAGGAAAAATGTAAAATTTAAGATCCAAGCCCTGCGGGGGCATATTTTCAAGGGGCCGACGTTTTCACGAAATCTTTTTTTTTTACCCTGGCGTATGAAACTGGTGTGGAAAGATGAAACTTGGTACAGAACTGCCTATTGGGATGCTGCATGCACAAAAACTCAGACTTTGGAAGTAAATGGCCACAAATTTCAAAGGAAAATGTTTTCAAATAATTAGTTTGCATCAGTTACACTGATGAACATGGAAAGCTGAAACTTTGCATGGATGTGACTACTGAGACAAGGAGTTAAAGGAAAATGTTAAGTCTCGATACATCCCGCGGGGAATTTTTTCGAGGGCCGATGTTTTTTTTTTTAGCAGCACCCCTTAATCTTTCTTTACCTTTATACTTTGAACCGTGTGCATATTCACTGTACTATAATAATACTAACTAAGCTCCCTCATAAGTCGAAAGTACCACGTAGGGGAGGCCCGATAGCTTTTGGGTGCGTCGGCTTTTCCAATCATGTTTTTTCACCAGCGAAAAGGGCAAACATATAAGGTTGAAACGTTGTGGGCATGTAGTTCTACCAATAGGTAGCTATGTACCAAGTTTCATCTTTCCACGCCAGCTCAATACGCCAGGACAAAAAAAAATATGGCAAACGTCGGCTCACAAAAATATGCCCCACGGCATCTTAAAAAAATTTACATTTTTCCTGAACTCATCGTCTCGGTAGGCACGTCTATGCGAAGTTTCAGCTTTCCATATCTCTTCGTTTTACTCAAGAAAAATAATGTTATGGAGATGGAATGAGTAACGGGACATGGAAGGCAAAAATAGCATAAAGAAAGCCAAGGAATAGCCTGGAATTGAACCCGGACCTTCTGATTGCATGTTAGATATGCTACTACTATACCACCGACCCCAGCACATCCGGTCTATTCTCTGATTGCCATTCTCATCTGTCACAAAATATATTGAAGAAAAACGTTTCCCCCCAAATATGTATCCCCAGGGCATTTACCTCCAAAGTCGGATTTTTTTCTGAACTCTGCATCACAAAAGGTACATGTGTACCCCGTTTCAGATTTTTAACCCTTCTTGAACATGGTTAGAATTAGCATCAGTCAGTCAATCACGATCGTCTACATATATTAAATGAAGAAACATTTTTTACTGACCAGTTTCTCAATGGAATTCAAAGATGATGGGGTGATTTTGCTTCTTTACCTTCTCTCACTGAACCTTGGACACCAATCAAAGTAGATCCCTCACAATTTGATCAGTGCTTATCATGAGGGTATTTCCTCCTTTGATATGGTTGCGAGCTGTATAAGAAATTACTAAGCTGAGAAAGAAACTGTAATGATGAGGCTACATCCTTACATCCATAGACTTATGTGAACAAAGCTACAATTGATGGCTGTTAAGCCATCATTTACTATGATTCTAGTACTACTTGGAGAATTTATTATTATGAGCTTTACCTCAGTTGCGAAGGGCCATCAGTCTTTTCATTCAGAGGTTGAATAATTTCAGGAGGTTTGCGAGAAGATTCTCTCATCTCCCGATATTAAAAAATGGAAGAGTGTTGAAGAGCTAATGGCCTAAAGAAACACTATTATGTCACAGGAGACACAATTTGGATATTTTTATTCACCGGGAAAAGTCTGTCCAAAATATGTCCTTTAAAAGTCCAACGTAATCTGCGTTTCAAAAGTTGAGCCTCGACCTCAGGTTTTGAATTCTGGTTTTCTAAGTCACATGTCCATCATCAATTCTGAATATTCTCTGTTTATATCATCCAAAAGCCTAGGATCATCAGCTGCGTTCAGTAATCAAGCAATTTAGGCAAAGTTCTTCAGAGATCTTGAGATAATGGGACCAAAGACGAGAACATGAAAGATGCTGCTTCACCATGACAATGCTGACCCTCACAAGGAAATGCCGAGGACATCCCACCTAATCGAGAGAGCATATTTTCTCCCAAATTTCCTGATTTGGCTAACTACGACTTCTTGCTCTTTCCTAAGCTAAAGTCCAGAATTGCTGAAGACTATTTTTAGGGATAGATTAACTAGCAAAGACCGAATGAGCAGTTTAATACTCCTGCTTTGGACAACCATGACTGAAACCATGAATTTTTTGCAGATAGACTACTTTGCCTTTCAGCCCTTCATATTTCAAGTATTCCCTTTGAACTACTGGATTGTATACGTGTCTCATCCTCTTCTCACCAGCATAGGTGCTCTACTTAATGTTCTTCCAGAAACTCACAATTCAAGAACTCGTGGTTTTAAATGTAATTTACTGGTTACTGGAGACTATTCCGGTTTTTTAATAATCTGAAAACTGAATAATTCAAAGAGTTCGAAATTAGACCACTATGAGTAGGGTTTAGTTTTTTGACACCCTGATTAATCATTTGAATTCGAAGTGCTTGTAAACTACTTTATTTATTCGTCATTTTAAAGTAATTGTGATTTGGATTAATTAAGAAATCATGAAAGACACATCCGGATATTTCTGAGAGGAGAACCTCAGCATTGATGATAACATTCATGAAATCATTAATATAATTCTTCTGTTGTTAAATTTCCTGCTGTAAAATCTGAAAGCGTGGTTTCGCGCTGAAGCAAAATAAAAGGAGTATCATAATATAATGTCCTATACGTTCGCAACAGGTGGGAAATTGATCGCAGACATGTGGCTCGTTGATGATGACCTCAAACTTGCTTTCCAAAGATTGCGCGTTCTTTTATTTAAATTAATATTGCATATATATTTTGCAAAAGTTCCCTTAGGTCGCACCTTCGACGCTCAATTAAATCAAAAGGGATTAAATTAATTCATTTTAGAAGCAGCAAACATATATATATTTATTTATATTTATAAATCGAAATCATTACTTCAATGATTTCTTGTAGGCCTAGCTTCAAATCTCATTATGTGTCCCATTTTCTCAAAATGGAAAATAAATATGCACATACACTGTACTTCCCTCTCATTATCCGCCCTGAGGGTACATATTTCAAAATTATATTTTTTATTCATTCTACTACCCATGGAATACTTTTGCACCAAGTTTCAACTTCCTTTATCTCATTATTTCGATTCAAGAAAAAAGCTTCAGGAAAATGCGTATTTTGCAAAAAAAAATGTATTGCCGAAAAATTACACTTCTTAAATTAAAATCAATACTTGGAGAAATACATGCCGACCAAGTTTCAACATTATACGTTTGCCCTTTTCGCTTGTGAAGAAATATGCTTGTGAAGCCGACTCAGGCAATAGATATGCTCTGAGGGGATGCACCGTAAAAGCGGAATTTTCCCTAAAATAAATATCACATTAGTTATGTGTGTACCAAGTTGTATCTTTTATCTTTGACCAATTCGCTAGGACAATAAAAGATTGTTTGAAAACGTCACCCGCAAAATATATGCTCCCAGGAGATGCATCTGAAACTTGCCATATTCCTTGAACAGAGAGTTTCAGTAACCATGTTAAGTTTCAGTTTACCTTGCTTTTCCATTAGACTGAAGCAAAAATATTTATTTAAAAATATATCCCCCCGAAATGTACGCAGGGTATGTAACTCCGAAATAAATTTTTTTCTGAACACTTCACCCCAATTTGTATACCAAATTTCAGATTTCTAACTTCTTTAGAACCTGGTTAGAGTTAGCGTCACTCACGATGGTTATTTATATCGGATCGAGTGGCAAATATTGTGACCTAATCGCCTCAAGTTTGGCGAGCATCGAAATCCCATTGCATATCAATACCATAACATCACGGAACGGTAGGAGAACTATACTTTAACAGGAGATACAATTAAAATGTCCTGACATTTCCATAGATAACGTTTGAAATGTGACGGGCAGACGAATGGGTTGTAACCGAGGGGACTGAATCCCATTTCGTACGATTTTTTCATGAAGGAAATATAACTTATTCCAAAAGCAATTTCAATGAGCATATATCCTGAGTAGCAACGTCTGCATTAGACGATGTTTGCAAAAGCAAGTATGACCTTTTCATCTATAACTCCCTCGTATAGCAGTTGCTTTCAGTGAAATTATATTTTTGGACCGACCTTTAAAGCTTAGAGGAAGTTATTATTCAGCATTCACTTCAGTTCTTTGGTTCTGGACCTTCAACTACCTCGTATTCGAGTCGCTGATCCTATTTTTGACTCTCATTGTCCTGTTTGGGACCTGGGAAACTGGCCTGGGCTGTGATTCAACAAGCATCTGATTTGTTTTCGGAAATGATATTTTTATGGGGATACGCAGGGTCTCATGGGCTTTTATTTGAGACTGTTTTGCAATTTTTTTTTTCATTTCATTTTTCCTCCATATTTGCACTCTTGGCAGCCTAGAACCACTTGGGGAAGAATGTAATAATTTTCGGTCGTACGATCATAAAAGTCATGACTTTGACTAAGATGCACGGAGGCTTTTCTACACCAACAAGTGTAATGCTGTTGTTGCCTCACGGAAATACCTAGGAGCACACAGCCTGCGTTTGGGACCCCGCTCGAGAGAAGATCTGAAGAATTTGGTCGATAAGATCGAGGCGACGGGTTGTGTTTGCAACAAGCCGTATGGAGGCATGCCGTGAACCCCTGTAGATATTGTCGCTGAAATCAGAGGTGCGATTGACGAAGAGCCTGCATAATTCTTAGCCTTAAATTCCCAGAGATATCGAACTTCATATATGTAAGTTTTATTTTATGGACACCCTGCATATGAAAATGTAGAGAGAGGTACGATAACTGTTCGGCTACCATGTGAATATACAGGGTGTCCATGAAGTACCTTTACGATCTCAAGCCGAAAAATAAAAATGTAAAAAAAATCTAACAGCTAAAGGGTTTATTGCATCGTGAAGTCCATCTCTGAAAGTTTCATTTGCAATTAGAATACACAAATTAATGCAACTGAATGTGGGCGCCTCTTGTTGCACACAGAACGTCAAGTCGATATCCGATTTCCCTCCAGGTTCGGTTTAATATTTTGACATATTCAACAGCCAAAATAATATTACTCAAGTCCTCGATACGGTTCACTTTTGAACGGTGCACCCCATAGAAATAAATCCAATGGGTTTATGTCCGGCGAACGTTTGGGCCACGGAAGTGAACCACCGCGCCCAATCAACAATTCAGGGAAATTTCAGTTGGGAAAATCCAGCACTTCCAAACTTCAGTGCATGGAGCTCCGTTCTGTTGAAAAGTTACTTGTGGTTAGTTGTTTTTCAATAAGGTATTGCAAAGTGTTCAGCATGTCCAGATAGTTGTCAGATCTTACAGCGGATTCAGCAAAGAAGAACGGTCATATGACACAATCGTGTAAACTAAAAAATAAGAAGTTCATGTCAATGAAAACTTGAAGAGATGGACATCAGGATGAAATAGGCCAATTAATTGAAAGTTTTTTTTAAATGTTTATTTGTGTTTAAAGTTATAAAGGAATTCATGTGGACTTCATGCATTTTCATCATTTTTACTATTATGTATTTTTCACTACTTTTAACTTAAATCAGTATTGCACTCGTGGGGATCGAATTTTAATAGTAAGTTCTTGGGATTCTTATTTTTATTCATTAAGTTGTAGTGAATTAATATCAAGTGGAACATACGACAATTAATTTTCGTCCCATGCATGGATAGGGCAGCCCTTCAGGTAAGGTTTTGGAAGTCTTGTTGTCTAAGTTGTCCATTATCAACTAAGTATTCCTCAAAAGTGGCGAACATGAGAAATTGGGAAAGATACAAGTCTAAGATGTAAAAAAATCGCCATGATTCCCGTTAAGCATCAGCATATAAAGGAGGTGCCAGTACCTTGAAACAGATGCCGCAGAAAATGATGTCGACCGTCTGACTTTAGGCTTGTAAGGAACTGCAACGACCTCGAGTTCCAACGGGCCATCTGGAAGCTCATTGGCTACCTTGATCGTGGTGTTCTGGTCTTTAATCTGAAAATGAATGTCTTGCTCACTAGGTATTGAGAAGGCACGCTTTGCCTCCTCCCATAGCGAAGTCTTTCCAAATATCTTCAACGTTTTCTCTTGTCCCTTGAAGCAGCATTTGTACTTCTCTACTTTTGACATTATATTCCCCTTGTGATACCTAAATTGCCTTCACAAGCAAAACCCCCGTTGCTCTATGCTTCCATCTTCTGCATAGACAAAGTACGCTCTCAAGTATGCCATAGTCTAGGACTGAGATAAGATACGCTATTGATAGCGTGCCGTTAAGTCCGCCGATGTACCAGGTGAGAAAAACAACACAAAAAACGCGAATAATGAAATACTCCAATCCCTTAGTGAGGATCCAAGAGAAGTTTACTCCATGTATAGAGCATGTAGAGATAGTACATTTTTGTAGCAATACCTGCATGACCGTGAAACATTGATCTGGGGAGAGCATTCGTAGCGTGAGGATATGTCGGACGACAATGTCAAGGGTTTGACAGGTAAGTCATGAGTTATTTGTAATTTTGGGCTACCTCTTTGCATTAGTTTTCCTGAAAGCTACCTCCAGCTTCACATAAAATCATTTGCAAATGGCTTCATTATTGTTCTTATTAGCCCATCAACATGGTATTCCGTTCACTCCAAGGACTGGGAGCGATACATTTATTTTCCTTGAAAGAGGAAAGAGCAAGGTCTTGCGGGGTCTTGTGTGAAGTATTACATAGTATACTCGAAAAGCAGTAGCGGTCAATAGGGATGAATACTATTAAACAAGATGCCTAGGATGAGTAGAGGCGATCGCTACTGGGATTGGGTTGGTGGGACTTGTGAGCGAGAGGTATAGCAGGTACGCAGGGTTTGTAGCTTAGAGGAGCGGATGGGAGAGCTGTCGGGGACGTTCATTAACGTCGAGGAGGAGACAGGAGGCAACAGGAAGGGGGTGGGGAAGACTTAGGGGGATGATTTAGTGGCGAAGTTTGATGGGGTGACGGAGACTCTCCCGGGTTCCCCAGCCTTCCGGACTTTATTGGAAGGTTGGCCCTTTCGTCACTTGACACTTGATTCACTGATGGCTTGTGATTGGGCTCAGGTCGTATAGAGGGAGAAGGCGAAACGATCGTAGGAAGCGGTCATCATGACTAAAAACAAGCTTCACGGGTTGAGGGAGGTTGGCTTGGATGAGGGAGCTGAGGGCTGTGTGGGAGTAGGTGGGGGGTCGGCAGGAAGCTCTCTGCCAGCCCCACTTAGACTGCTCCTAAGTCTGTCTCTCAACTCATCTTGGGTAATTTGAGGCAGGATATGGTGCGTCTGGAGGCAAGCGATGTGCCATGGCCAGGATGGAAAATGGCCTGGCACTGTAAGTTGTAATGTGAAGCTATAGGAAACACCATAATAAAAATATTCCATTCAAAATTAAAATAACTAAAGAAATATGTATTAATGAATAAATAAATAAATGGAAGATAACACTAAGCCTGGGTTAATCACAAGTTTGATGGAACAAGTCACTAAGCCAAGGATTAGGCCTAACAACGTTGAACAACTATAGCTAACGAGCGCTTCGCCATAAGCATGCTCTCACAAAATAAATATCGAATGCAACTCAGAAAGTAGGATGGATGAATGAAGATGAAGTTGTCGGGTGCGTAGACAGTGAAAGGAAGTTCATAGAAAGTTCTCAGTTGGCAATTCCAAGGGATTCTCATTTCCAATGTTCAATAAAGAAGATGTCGTCCATCACAAGAAGGAAGAGGAAGGGAGTAGACCGATCGCGAATCAGGTTGATGGAAGACCACTACACACCCACTTTCACCCATGTCTTCGATTGCTTGCCCAGGTTGTTTCGGAAGACTTCACGATATGTTGCCTTTCTTGCCACAAACGTCACTTTCCCGCAAAAGACAAAAGTTGGGCCAATCACGAACCCATGACAGAACAATACATTCATATTCCCCTTCCATTCTAAAAGCATACATGGAAGCCCATCAAGCAAACATTATTCTTCCACATATGGCAACCAACATACATTATAAAAGGCTTGACACTACAGAAGGTCGGGGTTGCGGGTGATTCTATGCGCGATCCCATGCCAGCTTGACAAGGGATAAATGTTTTGGTCTAGGTTGGAAGGGGTTAACGATAGGGTGATGGAATTATACTTACTATATAATAGGAGAGCTTCTATACTTAATATGTAATAGGTGAGTTGTACGTCCGTACGTCCTGGGGAAGGGTGGGAGGCGGAAGGGGACTTAATGCGGGCTTTAAGGTCACAGATGTGACTTTGCCAGGGAGGACGTCGTTCTTTAGGATTCAAGGTATGGTCTACCGCCGGTTTGGACCACTGTTGAACGCAACAAACGTCAAGCCAACATGCCTACACACGTACTTATATGAACTAGAGGAGCAAATCCCACTTCGGGTAGCGACGGCTTCAGCAGGAATGAACTG
>CAJPEV010002391.1:2124-15249 GCA_905338385.1 Darwinula stevensoni | reverse complement strand
AGCGCTTCGCCATAAGCATGCTCTCACAAAATAAATATCGAATGCAACTCAGAAAGTAGGATGGATGAATGAAGATGAAGTTGTCGGGTGCGTAGACAGTGAAAGGAAGTTCATAGAAAGTTCTCAGTTGGCAATTCCAAGGGATTCTCATTTCCAATGTTCAATAAAGAAGATGTCGTCCATCACAAGAAGGAAGAGGAAGGGAGTAGACCGATCGCGAATCAGGTTGATGGAAGACCACTACACACCCACTTTCACCCATGTCTTCGATTGCTTGCCCAGGTTGTTTCGGAAGACTTCACGATATGTTGCCTTTCTTGCCACAAACGTCACTTTCCCGCAAAAGACAAAAGTTGGGCCAATCACGAACCCATGACAGAACAATACATTCATATTCCCCTTCCATTCTAAAAGCATACATGGAAGCCCATCAAGCAAACATTATTCTTCCACATATGGCAACCAACATACATTATAAAAGGCTTGACACTACAGAAGGTCGGGGTTGCGGGTGATTCTATGCGCGATCCCATGCCAGCTTGACAAGGGATAAATGTTTTGGTCTAGGTTGGAAGGGGTTAACGATAGGGTGATGGAATTATACTTACTATATAATAGGAGAGCTTCTATACTTAATATGTAATAGGTGAGTTGTACGTCCGTACGTCCTGGGGAAGGGTGGGAGGCGGAAGGGGACTTAATGCGGGCTTTAAGGTCACAGATGTGACTTTGCCAGGGAGGACGTCGTTCTTTAGGATTCAAGGTATGGTCTACCGCCGGTTTGGACCACTGTTGAACGCAACAAACGTCAAGCCAACATGCCTACACACGTACTTATATGAACTAGAGGAGCAAATCCCACTTCGGGTAGCGACGGCTTCAGCAGGAATGAACTGCTGCAAACAGGACTAAGGATGAGCACATCTTCAGAATCCTGCTGGATATACTGCAGTGTCCACAAAACCCTTATTTTGAATTATTTCTTACAGTCTGGCAGCAAATGAAGAAAGAAGTCCCTGCAAATGTCTCCATAGGGTTGCATGCAATTAAGAAACCAGAAATTGAACATGCCCGGTGCGACAATTTTCCCCAAGGCAATGATATCGCTATCATCATCCCTTTGCAAAAACGCTAGGCATGCATAGGAGCCAAGGATGATTGTACTAAACTTCCGGGCATCATCATCTAGCAATCCAGAATTGCTAATCTTGAGTCACACATCATATGATTCATTGCAGTATCCATACTTTTTCCCCTATGAAACGGATGGATGGCACTTAAATATTCCCCAGAGAATGAGCACACGGAAAGTGACAGCCTTGCAGTTTTATGCACATCGACTTATTTCAAAAGGGACCTCCTTCAATGTGGTACACCATGGGCAGCGCCTTTTCCAGTAATACTGTGTGGACTAGTTTGCCAAAATTGAATCCATGCGGCTGACTTATGTCAAGCAAAACCAGAAAAAACCTAAGGGCAATGCTGTACAAGAGATTAGTTGATGCTGTTCATTCTGGCGATTGTGCATGAACTGGGCAAAATGTAATCCTCCCAAGTTCATACACGGGAAGTCATTCATCAATTGGTGTTACCAGGATGCCATGGTCATTGTGCACAACTGTGGGAAGCCAGCATTATCCATCATATTCACAAGCAACCCATGTTGGGAGGAAATCATCCAAAACCTGCTCGGTGGACAAACTGCTGCAGACAGGCCCGACCTAGCACCGCATGCTTTCAAACTGAAGGAACAGGAGCTGCTCAAAGATATGAAGTCAGGTGTACTTGGGAAACATCTGGCACGCGTATATTCGATATAATTCACAAGAGAGACCTTCCACATTGCCATTTCCTCTTCATACTTGAAGGACATCATATATCGTGGGAAGACATTGATAGAATTGTATATGCTGGCTTTCCAGACCCAATTTACGAAAATACAAAGGATGTGTATGAATTGGTCAAGAAGCACATGATCCATGGACCATGTGGCCATGAAGCCCTTACTTGATAGATGGTAAGTGTACAAAGCGCTTCCCAAAGAACTTCAGCCATGTCACCCAGGTGGAAAATGATTCCTATCCACTATACAGGAGGAGTCCTAATGATGATGGGCACACAATCACAATGAGAATCAATAACGTGGAAGTTCAAGTCGACAATCGTCATGTGGTTTCATATAATCCATGGTTGTTGAAGAAGTACAATACAACGTCCAAGTCAATGTGGAATACTGCGCCTCGATCAAGGCGGTCAAGTATTTGTTTAAATACGTGGGTAAGGGATCCGGCCAGGCAATAATATAATTTCGGCAGGATGATGACTTTGCGCAATTACCACATGCAGATGAAGAGAAGAAAGTTGAGGCATTCCACCATGCAATATACTTTGGGACATCTGAAGCCTGCTGGAGAATATTTGAATTCCCCATTCAAGGGAGATTTCCAGCTGTGGAGTCTTTGCCGATGCATCTGCCGGAACAACCGAGCATTTTTTTAAATAATCCAGATAAAGCTGCTGAGACACTGGAGAGGATATCTACGACAAAGCTAAAAACATTTTTTTGCCAAAACTGTAGAAGATCCAAAGACAAGGAACATTCTCTATTGTGACTTTCCCCTCCATTTGACGTGGAGTCAGAGGAAAAATAAGTGGCAATGGCGGAAACAACAACCCACATCAGGCAGAATGCCTCAAACTATTGGAAGAATATGCAATGTTCACCCAAGCCAGGGAGACGTCTCTTACCTACGACTCCTACTGCACCTTCGGCACCTACAAAAACCTGGAGTAACCGGTTTTGAAGACCTCAGGACTGTGGGTGGCATGGTCCAGTCAGCATTTAAGGAGGCATGACGGGCTGTGCATCTCTTGAATGATAAAAATGAATGGAGTGAATATCACCAGGATCAATAGCCATCGACGCTCAGAGATTTTTTGTCACGATCCTGGAGTTCTGTGAGCCAGCAAAGCCTAAAGTTTTGTATGAGAACTACAAAAAGGCTCTTAGAGAAGCCTTCCAAGTACAGCGGGTAGAGCCAGTTTTTAGTGGTGGTTCATTGAATGCCTTAGTTGATGCTGATATCCTCTTGGATTTGAACCATCGTCTTCGTCAATATGGGCATAGAACGATTGACTTTCATCTATCACAACCAACAGTTGCATTAGAGCAGGTCCCAATTGACCTATCAAAAGAAGAAATTGATCCAACAGCAGCAGCATTCTTCAGCCAAAGGGCTCCAATGTTTAACGGGGAGCAAACACAGGCATTTGATTGCATCAAGGCAAGGATTTA
This sequence comes from Darwinula stevensoni, assembly GCA_905338385.1. NCBI lineage: Eukaryota > Metazoa > Arthropoda > Ostracoda > Podocopida > Darwinulidae > Darwinula > Darwinula stevensoni. The sequence continues at coordinate 11,954 of CAJPEV010002391.1, read as the reverse complement.
CAAAAAAGGTTTGTTTTCGCGATGCTCCAGGAGGAACAGGAAAAGCTTTCCTCATAAATGTCCTTCTAGCCTATGGCCGAAAACAAGGAAAAATCGCCCTTGCCATAGCCTCATCGGGGATTGCAGCAACACTTTTGACACTCGTGAGAACTGCACAATCGCGCTTCAAGCTTCCAATGAACGCAACAGAGGAATCAGCACGCCAAGTATCCCCAAGAGATGTCACTGGCGAACTCCCTCGAATCGCCAGTCTCATTTTGTGGTATGAAGCACCTATGATGCCCAGGTATCTTCTTGAAGCTCTGGACAGGATACTTCAAGACGTGATGCAAAGCAAATACATATTTGGGAAGAAAACAGTTGCGCTGCTGGGGGATTTTCGTCAGATTCTCCCGGCGCGGCGGTTCGAAGTGGTCGGAAGCCAGGCATCATTGATGCAAGCTTGAAACAATCACCACTGTGGGACCGATGCATATCATTCGAGCTGTCTGAGAATATGAAAGTGGCTAATTGCAAGCAAACGGAACACAGATGAAGCCCAGAGACTTACGCAATATGCAGAATGGCTCCTACAATTGGGTGAAGGAAAACTACCCCACGTGGAAGGCACCCGGTATGTGGACACCATAGCTGTGCTCAAGGATTTCTCTGTCGACTCTGAACATCATTCAGCATGTGTACGGGGATGTCGGTAGCCCTTCTGGAGATTCCGTATATTTCCAGAAACGAGGCATATTGACAGCAACAAATGTGGTTGTGGACTACCTTATGAAACAATCATGGAGAAGATCCCAGGAGAAATGTTCATCCTTAAAAGCGTTGACACCATTCAGGACAGTGATCAGGCAACACTTTATCCGCCTGGATTCTTGAAGTCTTTGAACCTNTGCCATGGTCATTGTGCACAACTGTGGGAAGCCAGCATTATCCATCATATTCACAAGCAACCCATGTTGGGAGGAAATCATCCAAAACCTGCTCGGTGGACAAACTGCTGCAGACAGGCCCGACCTAGCACCGCATGCTTTCAAACTGAAGGAACAGGAGCTGCTCAAAGATATGAAGTCAGGTGTACTTGGGAAACATCTGGCACGCGTATATTCGATAGAATTCACAAGAGAGACCTTCCACATTGCTATTTCCTCTTCATACTTGAAGGACATCATATATCGTGGGAAGACATTGATAGAATTGTATATGCTGGCTTTCCAGACCCAATTTACGAAAATACAAAGGATGTGTATGAATTGGTCAAGAAGCACATGATCCATGGACCATGTGGCCATGAAGCCCTTACTTGATAGATGGTAAGTGTACAAAGCGGTTCCCAAAGAACTTCAGCCATGTCACCCAGGTGGAAAATGATTCCTATCCCCTATACAGGAGGAGTCCTAATGATGATGGGCACACAATCACAATGAGAATCAATAACGTGGAAGTTCAAGTCGACAATCGTCATGTGGTTTCATATAATCCATGGTTATTGAAAAAGTACAATACAACGTCCAAGTCAATGTGGAATACTGCGCCTCGATCAAGGCGGTCAAGTATTTGTTTAAATACGTGTGTAAGGGATCCGGCCAGGCAATAATATAATTTCGGCAGGATGATGACTTTGCGCAATTAACACATGCAGATGAAGAGAAGAAAGTTGAGACATTCCACCATGCAATATACTTTGGGACATCTGAAGCCTGCTGGAGAATATTTGAATTCCCCATTCAAGGGAGATTTCCAGCTGTGGAGTCTTTGCCGATGCATTTGCCGGAACAACCGAGCATTTTTTTTAATAATCCAGATGAAGCTGCTGAGACAGTGGAGAGGATATCTACGACAAAGCTAAAAACATTTTTTGCCAAAACTGTAGAAGATCCAAAGACCAGGAACATTCTCTATTGTGACTTTCCTCTCCATTTGACGTGGAATCAGAGGAACAATAAGTGGCAATGGCGGAAACAACAATCCACAGCGGACAGAATGCCTCAAAATATTGGAAGAGTATGCAATGTTCACCCAAGCCCAGGGAGACGTATTTTACCTACGACTCCTACTGCACCTTCGGCACCTACAAAAACCTGGAGTAACCGGTTTTGAAGACCTCAGGACTTTGGGTGGCATGGTCCAGTCAGCATTTAAGGAGGCATGTCGGGCTGTGCATCTCTTGAATGATAAAAATGAATGGAGTGAATATCTCCAGGATCAATAACCATCAACGCTTAGAGATTTTTTGTCACGATCCTGGAGTTCTGTGAGCCAGCAAAGCCTAAAGTTTTGTATGAGAACGACAAAAAGGCTCTTAGAGAAGCCTTCCAATTACAGCGGGTAGAGCAAGTTTTTAGTGGTGGTTCATTGAATGCCTTAGTTGATGCTGATATCCTCTTGGATTTGAACCATCGTCTTCGTCAATATGGGCATAGAACGATTGACTTTCATCTATCACAACCAACAGTTGCATTAGAGCAGGTCCCAATTGACCTATCAAAAGAAGAAATTGATCCAACAGCAGAAGCATTCTTCAGCCAAAGAGCTCCAATGTTGAACGGGGAGCAAACACAGGCATTTGATTGCATCAAGGCAAGGATTTACAAAAAAGGTTTGTTTTCGCGATGCTCCAGGAGGAACAGAAAAAGCTTTCCTCATAAATGTCCTTCCGGCCTATGTCCGAAAACAAGAAAAAATCGCCCTTGCTATAGCCTCATCGGGGATTGCAGCAACACTTTTGACTCTCGTGAGAACTGCACAATCGCGCTTAAAGCTTCCAATGAACGCAACAGAGGAATCAGCACGCCATGTATCCCCACGAGATGTCACTGACAAACTCCCTCGAACCGCCAGTCTCATTGTGTGGTATGAAGCACCTATGATACCCAGATATCTTCTTGAAGCTCTGGACAGGATACTTCAAGACGTGATGCAAACCAAATACATATTTAGGAAGAAAACAGTTGCGCTGGTGGAGGATTTTCGTCAGATTCTCCCGGTGGTTCGAAGAGGTCGGAAACCAGGCATCATTGATGTAAGCTTAAAACAATCACCACTGTGTGACCGATACATATCACTCGAGCTGTCTGAGAATATGAAAGTGGCTAATTGCAAGCAAACGGGACACACAGATGAAGCCCAGAGACTTACGCAATATGCAGAATGGCTCCTACAATTGGGTGAAGGAAAACTACCCCACGTGGAAGGCACCCGGTATGTGGACACCATAGCTGTCTCCAAGGATTTCTCTGTCGACTCAGAACATCATTCAACATGTGTACGGGGATGTCGGTAGCCCTTCTGGAGATTCCGTATATTTCCAGAAACGAGGCATATTTTACAGCAACAAATGTGGTTGTGGACTACCTTATGAAACAATCATGGAGAAGATCCCAGGAGAAATTTTCATCCTTAAAAGCGTTGACACCATTCAGGACAGTGATCAGGCAACACTTTATCCACCTGAATTCTTGAAGTCTTTGAACCTCTGTGGCTTACTTCCCCATGAAATTGAAATAGAAAAGGCTGCCCGATAATGTTGCTGAGGAATTTGAATCCATGGAGGGGGCAATGCAATGGCACCCGATACATAGTGGAAAGTATAAGTCAACGTCTCATACAGGCTGAAATGCTTGGAGATGACCAATAAGGAAAAAACTGTCCTCATCCCACGCATAACGATGACCTAGTGGGATGCTTACTTCCCATTCGTCATGCAGCGTTGTCAATTTCCAACAGACCGGCATTTGCAATGACCATCTACGATACCCAAGGACAAAGCGTGGAGAAGTGTGGGATATGTCTGCCAACACCTGCTTTCACTCATGGCCAAATGTACTTTGCCATGAGTCGAGTATAAGACCTACATTTCAAAGTATTTGCAGGTCGACGTCCCTTCCACGTGACCAAGGAGCGGCGACGACGTGACGATCGGGATGAATTGCTTGCCCGAATGTCGTTTACCGGGAGGTTCTTCAGGCATATACTGTTGATTTTAGGGTCTACCGTCAATTCATCGCACGCCAAACTCATCGCAAGCCGTATTCATCGTAAAAGCATTTTCCACAGGCATAATAATAATGAAATAATTGGTCATTTTAAAATTAATTATTTATTATTTATTTTCTTTTGACAGAGAGAGTCAATGTTTAAACGCAGGATCGCCTCACACCTGCAGATGGAAATTACGCGCAGTGCCCTCAGGTACTGAACAGGTTCTCGTGAGTCATATACTCTTGTACAATGGTTTGCACTCTTTTGGTCGTGTCTCGATAGACTTTTTTCCCATGACTACCTGAGTCTCCACATTCCCTTTCTTGTAGCTGATGGTTTGTCAAAACTTCGTCCTTCTTAATTGCATCAATGAAATTGAAAATGGACGCATGACTGGCAGCATCATTGAACTGAATGCTGTATGCCATCCCTCAATGGCAATTTTCGTTTTGGGACGGCCATCTTTCACAGAGGAATATCAATTCCATATGTCGTGGGAGAACATTGGCTGCCTCCTTCCACCTCGACGATCCAATCGCCCTATCCATACTCCTTTGTAAGGAACTTATTGTGCACTAGTGGTAACGACGGATGAGACTGATTGGAAGAGTGAGATGACAGTTAAGGGTGAATGTCTCAATGAAGTAGCATTATTTTACCTGATTCCAGGAAAGGAGGGAGATCGAAGGAGATATGAGTATTTTCTCCTATATTTCTTTTAAGGGTGAGGGGGAGTGAAGGCGTGGGAAAAGGACAGGGAGGTCTTTTTTCTAGCATTATCTCTTTTGCTAGCAAATCCGGATTAGGGGGAGAATGGCGCAGGATATAAGAAAACTCGTCCGCATGAACGGAAAGTCCGGGATAATGAAGTCCGGATTAACAAGAGTTCATAGTGAAATTTTCATACTGAAACAAAAATTAGTTCTTTTATCATAGCATGGAAAATAGTTTGCAATGAATATGGCTACGATGAGTTTGGCCAGCGATAAGTTTGGCTTGCGATGAATTTGGCTGCGATGAATTGACGTAGAATCGATTTTTAGTTGAAGTGAAAAAATTCAACTTATGTATTACTACAAATACACCTGAAAAAAATGAATGCAGTCAATCATGAGACAAATAACCTTCATATCCATTCAAATACATTGACTTTCCATTCACGTCTTGAGCAGCATAAAATATTGATGGTGTGCATCTCAACTCCAATAAACCAATGTCTAAGCACAGTCACAATGTGGCGGGTAATGCTAATATAAATAATAAACGCGGGCACTTCATCGCTTCTTACCCCCTTATTTGAGACATTCATGAAGCCCAAGGTATAAACAAGCTCATATTTCCTATGAGAATCCTTTACTTAGATAATTTCATCCAAAAGGAGTTATAAAAGAACAGCATGGTCACGGATACATTTTCCCGGTTCTTCATCCTGAGGTCTGAATGGGAAAATTGGAAATGAATTCGTGAATACTCCATGGAACCTCACGGGATGGACATTTTTCTAAATCATGCTATAGTTAGTACAATGACTAGGATGCCGCAGAAAAGCGGACATATATGAAGTGGCACATCCATACACCTCATTCGTACCATGTTTGCACATGTAGATAGGGAATCATGGCTCTGCTTGTCGAGGACCCGCCATATGTATCAGCCGCACTTGTCCTACAGATGTGGACTCCTTTACGAAAAGATCCTATAGGATCCTATACGATTTTTGAAACATAAAAATCTCATATAATTCCTATAAGATTCTTATAGGGTTCCTATTGGATCCTATAAGAATCCTGTAGGATCCTAAAGGAACACTATGGGATTCCTATAAAAATCCTATAATATTTTTATGTTTCAAAAATCTCATCTGATCCTATAAGATTTTTTCGTAAGGGCTAAGTGTGGTTGACTGGGTCTCACGGAAAACGCCGATATCGAGGTTACGTCCTCTGCATATCATACCCATGGTGCAGGTGTACATATGTGGCTCGTGAACGCGGGCCAAGCCATGGAGATAAATGGAGCGGAAATAAACACACTTGGTCTGAGGATAAATTGCTGACTGGGCACCATTTTATTAGGCGACAACATATAAAAAATCTGCAGAAAGTAGAGGTCATGGATACTTTGGATTCTTAAATGCCTTCCATCTATGATTGCATCCCTCACTTCATGGCCAGGGGAAACTGAGATTTACACAGTTTTATGGAATTTTCAAGACTGGGTGGCTAAGAGTTACGTATGATGCCAGTGTATGTAATGAAGAGTATTCTCAGTGGAATCCTGAATGTACGAATGAGCGAACCAATTTTATATGCACGCTTGTATCCTTTGAAATAAATGCATAAATGAAACTATAAATTCACCTTTCACGTGGATTTCATTCGCTAAATTTAATCTTAGAAAACCGTAGTACCTTAGAAAGTGCTCTCTTCTTGACCAAGGCATATTCAAGTTCTTTCTGTCACCAAGGCATGTTATGGAATTTTGGCAATTATAATTGAGGATATCGCATGTATATTGAGAGATGCTCTTTCCATTGTTTCCAGAATCCCTGGAAACTGGACAAATACATTGTTCTTCAGATTTTTTGGCTAACCCTTTTTCGATACTTCACTGGGGGAGAACATAGGCCCATTCATGGCTCGAGGCTGGTTTCCTATTATCTGCGCATCACTGGCATAAGACACACGCCCAATTAAGGTTCCAGATTGGCTTGCAATTAAAGTTGGCAATGATTAGCTGCAAATAAAATTACCTTGCCAATATTGCCAATTTTGGTGAAGCAACGTCTCCCAAAAATAGTCCTGCCATCATTAAGTCCATATCGAACGGATCAGACGATCCAATGTGCCTCAGTTGCTCTTGAAAGTATCCGAAAATGATGGTTTTTGCCAACCAGGCTGTACCCGAAATCACACTTCCACACTTCACCTCATGCGTCCTTCACAGCAGTACATAGAACCTCATTATATACAGGGGGTTCCATTTAAAACGCAACCCAAAGTACAACAGCAAACAAGACAAACGAGTTGTTTTATGGCTTTTATTTCTAAGAATATTACAGGAACGTAAAGAACAGTTTCACAGCAGATGCTTAAAATATCCACCACTTACTCGAAGCAAGACAAGACTTCATTCTTGAACCGTAGTACGTGATTGTTGTTGGGTTGCGTATTAAATAGACCACTATGTATTTTGTCACCCATATATATCAGAGGCTTATCTGTCAGTCTGTCATTCCGGGAAACTCCTCCCAAACGGATGAACGGATTTTACAATATGAAGAGTCAATCGAAAGCTCATGACCTGGAGGCGATACCTTGGGTCGAAAGCCCAAAAAGTATGCTGCGAACTTGGTTTCTACGGATTCTCCTGTATTTCTGCTCGTCAGATTCCTGCAAGGGTTGACTTTTCCGAATTGAAACTCAATCGACCCGATTGGAATCGTGGTCCGCATCCGACCCGGAACGCGATCGTCGACCGAGCTTTGCTGCTCCGTGCCGCGGATCGTGCTGTGCTGACATGGGCTGCTTAGACCTCTAAGTTTGAGAAGTCCTGGTCTCTGTAAAAGCCCGTGCATGCACGGAACGGAAGAAGCTAAAGCAAAATATGACATTAATTTGCATTCATAGGCTTAATATACAATTACGACTTTGACTCATAGACTTTGCGTGGAATAGAGTAAATATGTATTACAAAAGCTGTGGAGCGAGAGATAGGTTCCGGAGTGCATTACGAAGCTTGAAACGGGGCAGAGAAAGAAAAGCATAAAGGACATATTAAAAAGAAAATAATACGAGGTAGTACATATTTTTCGTGAGTTTAAGAGGTTACTAACATTCATAGACTATGTGAATTGAAAAGCTCTTCTTTTTGGCACCCATGAAAATTTTTTTCGCTTTTTCGGTTTTCAATCATGTATTGGTATAGAAAGGTTCCAGATCTCTTTTAGCGTCAGTCAAATCAAAATATCTCATTGTAAACGACGTTTCTTGTGAAGACTTTTGTCGAGTTTTTCGTAAGTCTTCCTTGAGTTTCTGATTCTACCATCTTGACTTTCACGTTCGTTCCCCGTCGGAATACGGGAGCAAGCGAGAGCAAGCATAAAGTTGGCCATGACCAAAAACTGGACTCGGGAAATTAATTCCCACCTTTTTCAAAGTTTGACCTTGGGATTTATTGATTGTCATAACAAAGGCGAGTTGAACGGGGAACTGTCTTCGCTTAAGGACAAATGGAACGTCCACATGTGTGAGAGCAAGGTCTATTCTAGGAGGCAACACTCTCTCACCCTCTCCACATCCCATAAGTACCTCGCCACCGATAACGTTGGGCATCGGATGTCTCGCTATCAGTCTTGTACTATCACAAAGACCACGTTTAGCGCTGATATTCCTCATGAGCATGATAATTGCTCCAATTTTGGGGTTAGGCTTATGGAGGCATTCCTGATGGCGACAGCGTTGAGAAACTCGACAGGAAAATTAAGTCACTCCTGCTAATCCTCGCAATCGATTGAGTCCACGTTGAGATAATTTTCAATTCAACCTTCGAACAGTTCACAATGCCATCATTTATCTTGTGAACGTCGTCATTTCTTGGACAGAGAATCGCCCTTTCGCAAGTGGAGAAATTTGATCCTCCGTGATGTTTTCACCAAATATGTCTTTCACTAAGGAGTCAGTTGACAATAGAGGAAGGATTTCTGATTACGTCATCAGCCAGGTTACATGCGTTTGTTAGATCGCCGTCTCATGTTTAATCAGCCACTCGGAATATTGAGAGTCTTCACATCGTTTATTACTTCTCACTCTCAGATTCTTAAACTCATTCCACAATGAGGTATACTTAAGACAGGCTTGAACGATTGCAGATCTATGACCATGGGGAACAATAGGCAAACATTGCCGAAAATCTCCACCCAATAACAAAACTTTACCACCAAATGGTCTGTTGTTACCTACGATTTCTTTCAGCAACCTCTCTACTGCGTTCAGAGCATGATGTGGCGTCACAGTCCATTCATCCCAATTCAGCAACTTCGCGTTTCTGATAATTTCAGCTTCTGCAGATTCCATGTCCATGTCCAGAGTGCATGTCTTACGTCTCTGCAGTAACAAACTTGTCGTGATACTTCTAGCGATTGCAGGGCAGAACCTCACCACCTAAAGTAGTGTTAGAAAAAATGGGTGATGATGTTATGTAGAAAGAATCAATGTGAAATTTCTAATCAAACTCGGGAAAAAAACCCACTGAAGTCTTTGAAATGCTGACATTTTCGTTAACATCAGTTGTACTGTGTCTCTTTTGAGATACAGTTCTTTCGCAATCATTCTAACAAGAAGGCGACGATCACTTCGCACCAGAGTTCTCACATTGTCGATGTTTTAAATCCGTTTTTTAATTGTCAGACGTCCAGGTCGTCTGCGATTTTCATCAAGGAAATCGCAGAATATCGGTTTCGCAAATAATCATATTTGAAAGCAACTTTTCGCGCGGTGAAGTACCAAAGGACTGGAGGCTAACGAGCGTCGTGCAGAGCTTTAGTAAGGGTAAAATGAGTTATCCAGGGAATTATCGGCCGGTAAGTCTCACAATTATTTTGGGAAGATCATAGAGAGCATCCCAAGGGACTGGATTTTGGATTTCCTCGAAGGCAACGCGCTAATCCGGGACTCTCAGCACGGCTTTAGGTGGCGTCAAAATCAGCTCACTAATTTGCTCGAATTCTATGATGAGGTGACGGAACAGAGATATGAAGGGAATCCCGTGGACATCGTCTATGTAGATTTCGCGAAGGCTTTCGATATCGTTCCTCACAAGAGATTGCGGGTTAAACTTGAGGCACACGGGATCCG